>WNWU01000034.1:8972739-9052669 GCA_012654045.1 Ptyas mucosa
TCCTATTCCTATTCCTATTCCTATTCCTATTCCTATTCCTATTCCTATTCCTATTCCTATTCCTATTCCTATTCCTATTCCTATTCTCCACGCATCAACAATCCTATGAAGTGGGTTGGGCTGAGAGAAAGTGACTGGCCCAAGGCACCCAGCTGGTGGGGGTGGACTTGATCTCCCAATCTCCTGTTTTCTAGCCTGATCCCTTAACCACTAGATAAGATTAGGGCCGTGGTGTTGCAGTGGTTAGAATGCAGTACTGCAGGCTAACTCACTGCCAGTGCCCACTGCCAGGAGTTCAGTTCTAAGTGGCTCAAAGTTGACTCAGTTTTCCATCCTTCCGAGGTGGGTAAAATGAGGACCCAGATTTTTGGGGGCAATATGCTGACTCTGTAAACCGCTTAGAGAGAGCTGTAAAGCACTGTGAAGTGGTATATAAGTCGAAGTGCTATTACTATTGCTATCAAACTACTTTTTTTACTTCCATAGCCCATCCAATCTTCCACATTTCACTATTACTCTCATAGAGCTGACTTATGGGTTTAAGAACAGAGAAGCCCACCATGGTGATTAAATAAATGAACTAACAAAACTCAGGAAAAAGTTTGAAGAAAAGAGAGCCTTCAAGACCAGGTTACAGCAAAAGGCAACCACATTTAAAAATTAGATGCAAAGCCTGTAATTTCTACATCGAGATTTTGCTGTTGGAAGTGGACTAAAGGATTTGTATGGGAGCCTGAGATCTGAAGCGTAACAAGCAGTGTCACATAAGATTGCCAAGAAGCTAGAACAAGCTGCACCTTTCTAAAGGTGAAGTTCCCTTAGGCACTCGTCCAAGCATTGTATTTTTTCAATAAGAAGGTCTCCTGTCTGGATTAAAACAAGGTCATTCTGGTTCTGATCAGTTCTACAGGTTATTGGCTTCCTCTTCTACAGCTCGGACTCTCAGTTCTGTCTCCTGGCTCAACTCTTGATTTCTGTATCCCAGCCAACATCGCACTGCCGCTTTATCTCAGACTTGACAAGCACTAATTCATTTTGTGCCTGAAGAAAGCTCTGAGCACATACAGTGCTTGGTTATTTATTATCTTAATGCCCCAGTCTTGGATGGCATAAGCCTGAAAGCTCCATCATTCTTTGAAAAAAATCGGTGTTCATTGAAGCCTTTCCTGGACTGTTGCAATGAGACCATACCAAGCGATAACAGATCTATAGAATGAAATAACCAAGCAGATAAGTTTCTCTTCCTTCAAAGAGAAGTTTTGCTGAACATTTATGCAGGCCAAACACATTCATTACGGATTTTGATGTACCTCATTAGTGATCGCTGAAGGCCTTCTGCTTTCTCTCAATGGCATGAACTGCATTCAACTGAAGGTTTCTGTCTAGAGAAAATTAACTACTGGTGAAGTCTGTACTTTCCAGTGGGACTTACTTTCTGCCTTTGTCTTTATTATTAATGTAAACTCCTACTGAAGAATGCATCTTTTATTATTAATGAAAAATCTGGGGATACCTTTTGCAGCTCTTCATTCATGGCAAGTCCTGGAAATGATTTTAGAAGAAAATGAAAGCACACTTTCATACAGACAAATGCACATTGGCAACAAATTCATATGTTGGATCTCTGCTTATCCTTTTGGTGGCAGTCGGGAAAAAGTTGGATTTATGTCAAAGTAAATGAACCCCTTGTCTATTTTGGAATATAAGTTAAGTCATTCTGGGGGCTATTTCTGTTTTTTTTTTTAATGACCGTTTAATCCAGGGTTGTCAAACTTGATTTCACTGAGGGCCGTGTCAGGGTTGTGTTTGACCTTGGGGGGGCCATGTGGGCATGGCCAGCTCGACATCACTCATGTCGGGGGCACCTGTGGTGGCCTGAGTGCTTTGCCAGGAAAAACAGGCTCCTGAGCTCTGTTTTCAGCTGTGACGGCTTCCTGAAACCCTCTGCCAGCAAAAATAGAGCTCGGGAGGGCCGCCCGCAACCCTCCTGGGCTCTGTTTTCACTGGCAGAGGCACCACAGGTCCTGTTTCCAGGGCAGCCCCGCGGGCCAGATCTAAGCACCCCGCAGGCCGGATCTGGCATTGAGTTTGACACCCCTGGTTTAATCCCTTTATTTGGGGTGAAGTTGGGGTGACAGAATGGAGCTGAGCGTTTACAGGCAGGATGCCCTTCTTGTCGCCTGCACAGAGTTTGCAGCAGATATTTTCTCTTTGCACCCTGATAAACATCTGCAGCTGCCTAGGATTGAACTCTCAAACTTCCAAGCGGGAGGCAAGCATCTTTACCCCCCCGCTCACTCTGGGGGTCATTTCTATATTTTGTAGTTAATGAATTAAATATGAATGGAATCTTTTACATAGCTATGTTCTCCTGAAATTCTACATGGACATCTTTCATTTTTGAATGACTAGCTCAACTAGAGCCTCTTTTCTCATGAAGGCAGTCTGCATTTCTCAGAACGTTAAGAAGAAATCTTTAAGTCAGACCAAGTCCAACTTTTCTTAGACTGATGCCTTCTGAACAGGTCAATGTGCTATCATTCTTTCCTGCTAGAGCGAAACATTTGGAGAACTCCAACATATCAGAGGACATCAGGTCAGGAAAGAGTGATGTACATTAGTTTCGATTCCCTAATTTATACTTCAGTTTTTTATTTACTTCTTTATCGTTCTATTTATTGGACTACTCTCCTGCCAAGTGACTCTATTTAAATTGATAATATAGAGATGCTATTTAGGAAGCATGGCTAATGGCCTTCAAGCATTTTGTCCATATGTTTATTTAAAAATAATAACATGTGGGCCAGGCTAGATAAGATATGACCAATATAGCTGATCAAATAGCTTTAACTTTTCAATATTTTTTCCCTACCATGCCAAAGACAACATTTGGATTAGATACTGAATCAAATGGAAATTATGGTGCCTGGAGGACAGTTAGCTCTTCTCCTTGCAGTTTGTCAAATCTAAAGCCCCAATCACGATTTGCACAGGAAAGAAAATATGTAAGCATCATCTGAATTTTTCAGAATCATAGCTGTCTCCTATTTTTTCAGCTCAGTTATTTTTCATTCAGTGCTCATTTTTTAATTGTTATCCAAGACATCTATTAATATTTATAATGCTTTATTTTATAATTTGTTGCATCTTTTGTCTTAATATAAATATTTAATAATAGTGGGCATCTATGATAGTAATGCTGGTACTTTGATTATTTTTAACATTTTATATTCTAGTTACTGATTGTAAATTTTACAGTTTTGTAATTTTATGCTGCTCTCTGACCAAAATAAAGAAATAAGAGATGAAGATGCTAAAGTGTACTGGGACATTGGTATTCAGACAGAAAAGCACCTGCCACATAACACCCAGATATAACAATTGTTGATATGACACTAAGAAAAAAATCTGGATACTGGATTTGGCAATACCTGAAGACAGGAGAAGAGAAAGCACTGAAGAAAATCACAAAATACAAAGGCCTATAAATAGGTCTATAAATAGAGGTAGAAAAACTATGGCAAAAGAAAGCAAAGATAGTACCAATAGTGAGAGGAGCTTTGGATCCCAAAACTTCTGAAGCACTACTTGAACACTATTGGCGTTGACAAAATCACCAACAATCAATTACTAAACATAGCTTTACTTGAAAGAGCTTACCTGCTGCATTTTTAAAAAAATTTAATTTTATCTTATACATCCAACAAACATTAAATCTATAGCAGTCTACATCACAATGTGAGAAGGGAATAAAATTGTCCCATTACATATATAGGGTAACCTACAAAAGTCTATTACATATTCCAAGTGACATGCTTATCCAATACCTCTATTTGCAGCTCAATTTGACATCCAATTATACCTTGACTCCAAGATATATAGTAATCTGTGTCCCCTCATCCTTTCAGTATCATAGTAAGCCGATCTGATTCTGCACAATTCATTATTTTCTGAATTACTACTTGTTCGGGTGGGCTAACATCCATCTTCCAGTATTGGGCCCATGCCAATCTTGCAGCTATTGTTATATGTAGCAGCAGGTACCATGCTGTTCTATTAACATTTTCGGGTCTTATCCCTAATAAAAATACCTCAGGACGCAGTTGTATACGTTGCCCCAACATCTCATTAAGCCACTTCTGAATATTCTTCCAAAATTTCATTGCCTCTCGACAGGTCCACCATTGGTGGAAATATGTGCCTTCTTTAACGCCACATTTCCAACAGACTGAGGGTGTTCCAGGGAACATTTTGGCGAGTCTGGCCGGCGGTAAATGCCATCGATACGCCATTTTATATATATTTTCTTTATATCCTATTGACCGGATTAGTTTAATATTCTTAGTCCAGATTTCTTTCCTCTCTCAGGCTCTATTGAATAACCTAGATTCATTATGGTATGGTATCAATGCATTAATACCATTAAACAACAATATCTGCCTATCCGAGGTTCTTGGGAAAGGCTTAATAGGGTGATAAAAATACTGAATACAATCTAAACATCTGGCTCCTCTGGATTCCTTATAATAACCAGTTTGAGATCACCATCCTACCATAGAGCCACTAATTTTATAAACTCATGGTGCAATGTATCTGTTCTTTGATCTGACTTATTTACCACAAGCATCTGCAGGGAGCTTAGTGAATCAAAATGGCAGCCATGGCCGAGTGAGCAAAGCCTTATCCCTTTTTATGTGCCATGTTGCATGGCCATGCTACCATCTTGACTTTTTTGACTCACCCCACAGACACCATGGCATTTAACATCACGGCATTCCACTGGTATATTTACATCCAAAGATAATCTAGAATTCTTTAAGATTTTGATATGCTGGGATACGAGTTGTATGCTGCTATCTACTGCCTATCCATCCTGCTATTTTCTTCCTGCCAATGGTCACAACTGGCAAATCTAGATGCTTCCCTCTATATCGTAGCTCATTCATTGTGAATTGCAAACAGTGGTGGGCTCCACTCACCCACCCAGACGTCATCACGGATGATCTGTGCATGTGCAGAAGGTTCTGCACATACGCAGAAGCGTTGCACACAAGCATGCATACGCTCACAGTTCTGAACCGGTATGAAAGGTAAGTGGAACCCACTACTGCTTGCAAATCAGTAATAAGATTGTTCATTACACACACTGCAGAACTCTAACAGAAGTGATTACACTAAGGAGTTTGGCTTTCCATTACTTGTGTCACCCTCCTCAATTTACTAGAATCAACCAACACTTAAAGACTGACCCCACCAGGTGGATACATAAGAACAACCAGAGTAATCTTCCAAGAGTTGGCTATAGATGTTCCTGCTAAATACAACATGGGGTCTATATTCTCTCCATAGGGGCTACAGATATTCCTACAAAGACATTACAGTTCACATTGTCACAAAGGGCAGTGTGCTTTTCCGATAGGGAAATGCTAGCAGAATTGGCCAAGGAAAGACCGCAATATATCTTGAAACCTTGTGCTAAGCAGAACTGCTGCAGAGTATTCCTTGCAATAGATAATGTCATAAAACTGAGCACTGACCTAGAACACAGCAATCAGTTTCTATAAAAACTTAATGGCAACAAGAACACTATTCCTTTAAGCCTTCCCCAAAGAGTCAACTGTACCTTTAGTTATGAATTCAAAGAATGAGAAGAAAGTGAAGATTAATTCTCCAAGTAAATATCACTATCCTGTGGTGGAGCAGTGGTTAGAATGCAGTACTGCAGGCTAATTATGCTGATTGCTGACTGCCAGTTTGGTAGTTCGAATCTCACCAGCTCAAGGTTGACTCAGCCTTCCATCCTTCTGAGATTGGTAAAATGAGGACCCGATTCTAGGGGGCAATATGCTGACTCTGTAAACCACTTAGAGAGGGCTGTGAAGCAGTATATAAGTCTAAGTGCTATTGCTATCGCTCCTATTTGGGTTGCGTATAAATGCTGTGTATGTATGCTGTTTAGAGATAGGGATAGCCATGACATTCTGTACAGAAAGTGAATTAACTAACATTTTTTTCTTAAAACATAGTGGCTTTAGCCCAAAAGCTGATCTGGCTGAGATGCTAATGTTGGTGTATTTGCCACGGGCCCTAACATTTACTGTTTGGAGGTGAACATTTTTGGAGACAGGGCTTTAGCTTCAAAATCTTCCCCTGTTGATAATTTACTTCTGGTTAGTATGAAAATTATGCTTTTAACCATCATGGCCTGGTCCATCTGCAGTCAAAATTAACAGGTGAAAAACCCCAGCAATTAAGCTCATGTGAGAGCAATACAATCAATATTTAGAGTTGCAGTAAAAAGAACATTTATACAACTGCTATAAAATCCAAACCCTATAAACTCCATATAATCAAGTAGCTGCATTGTATATCCTCTACATAATTAGGGTCCTCTGGGGCAAAAGATTTAGGTAATGTGGGATATTTAAACCTTGTTGTAACCTTTTGTGGATATAGATAGAACTGTTCCTTTAAACTGCGAAATTGTTTTTCTTCTTTTTTTTTCATTTTCTTTTTCTTTTTTTGATTTTAAAAACAAAACTTTATTAAACATATAAAAAGTAAAATGTTATACCGTGTATATACAAAATACATATATTAATACTGACAAGAATACATTAAAAAAGTGACTTTGGTCCCACGTCCATTATCTTATTAACAGTGCATATTTGTTAATTATTATTATTGTACAGAATTTTACATTTACTCTCATTTCTACGAGTTATCCAATTATACCACCTATTCCATGCTATATAACCTTTTGAGTCTACCTTATCCTTCATTTCAAATGTTAGTTTGTCCATTTCCGCACAAATATAGATCTTTTGGATTATCAATTGGTCTGTTGGCAGTTGTCCAAAAATTAGGAAATATTGGGAAAAAATAAGAATATGGCTAATAGAAATAACATTGGAAAAAATAGAACTCAAACCAGAGATTTTCCTACTAGGGATGATTAAAGAAAACTATAGGAAAGAAATTAAGTACTTAATATTACACATAGTCACTGCAGCCAGATTGGCGCTCGCCCAATATTGCAAAACTGATCAACTGCCAACAGACCAATTGTTTTTCTTCTTTCTGAGTTGCTTTTCTTTATCTAGCCTCCTATGGAAGTTTCTAATTTGGGACTCCTGCTTCTTAAGAGGAACATCCTTTTTCCATTTTTCAAAAGCAATCTTCGTGTTTTGGCTTGCTCTTTTAGTTTGTAATACAGGTGGTCCCTGACTTACAACCATGACTGAGCCCCAAATTTCTGTTGCTAACCGAGACAGTTGTTAAGTGAGTTTCGCCCCATTTGATGACCTTTCTTGCCACAGTCGTTAAGTGAAGCACAGCAGTTATTAAGTTAGTAACATGGTTGTAAGGCGAATCTGGCTTCCCTATGGGCTTTGTCAGAAGGTGACAAGCAAAAGATCACAAAAGCTGATCGCATGATCCTGGGACACTGCAACCATCATAAACATGAGGTCAATTGCCAAGCATCTGAATGTTGATCACGTGACCATGGGGATGCTGCAAAGGTTGTAAGTGTGAAAAACAGTCATAAGTCACTTTTTTCAGTGCCATGGTAACTTTGAACAGTCACTAAACCAAAGGTTGTAAGCCGAGGACTGCCTGTAGCCCCTTTAAGTGCTCTAATTCTTCTAAATCATAAGACCCAATTAATGGAACTTTCCCCCCAAATGGGTTAATAATAAAATAATTATTGAAAGTTTCAGGAAGAACTATTGAAAACTTTCAGGAAGACCAAATATTTCACATGTATACCGATTTCCTGAACTCAAATTGTTTGTTTTTCAAGCAAAAGTGCAACCCCAGGACCAGGGGTGAAATCCAGCAGGTTCTGACAGGTTCTGGAGAACTGGTAGTGGAAATTTTGAGCAGTTCAGAGAACTGGTAGTGGAAATTTTGAGTAGTTTGGAGAACCGGCAAATACTACCTCTGGCTGGCCCCAGAGTGGGGTGGGAATGGAGATTTTGCAGTATCCTTCCCCTCCATGCCCACCAAGCCACACCATGCCCACCAAGCCACACCCATAGAACCGGTAAGAAAAAAATGTGGATTTCACCACTGCCCAGGATGGAAGTTAACTACACCGGTAGTGTAGTAAAACTTACTGGTTTTACTACACTACTGGTTACCATCCATTCTGTCTATGGGAGGTCATGAGCCAGAGTAAAAAGCTACAGAAGTGACATCAAGTCATCAAAGATTTGCTCACCGTGTTTTTGGTGCCATGCAAGGACATGACAGCAGTTTAAAACCTGCTGCCTTCATAATTTTGTCCCATTTCACTTTATATATATATATATATATATTCCCTGTGGCTTTATATATTAAATGCTTCGCTGTTATTATAGACTATTCCCCAAATACGGCTGGAGGGGTATCATAAAATATTTGCAGGAAATAAATAAACCGTCGATGAGACACAGAGAGGAGCTTATTTCCTACCACTGCTGGCAGGATGGCCCAAAGTCATTTAGGGCTTGAAAAGTAATCACTACCACTGTAAATCATCTCTGGAAACATATTAATAACCAGCGCAGCTGTTGTAAAATGATTGCAAAGTGCTTCCATGTGCGATACTCCATTAATGGCCCAAAGTTTGATAAAGAAAATATTGAGCATCGATTAAATAGGCATGGCCAAAAAAAATAAATAAAGGGGTGGTTGAATACCAAGAAAAAGATGACAGGCTTTTAGGCACAAGGCCCAAAACTGCTGGTTACTGCAGTTAATACTGTAAGCTGCCCAGGGTTGTTTTGAAATGCAATTGGGGGGGGGGGGGGGATAAATTTAATAATAATAATAATAATCTATGAAAGGATCAGAGGTGGTATTCAGCAGGTTCTGACCAGTTCTGGAGAACTGGTAGTGGAAAGTTTGAGTAGTTTGGAAAAAACAGTAAATAACACCTCTGACTGGCTCTGGCCCATCTATTCTCTGCCTCCTGAGTCCCAGCTGATTGGGAGGAAATGGGGATTTTGCAGTATCCTTTCCCTGCCACGCCCACCAAGCCATGCCATGCCATGCAATGCCATGCCATGTCCACCAAACCACACCCACAGAACTGGTAGTAAAAAAAATTGAATCCCACCACTGGAAAGGATCAAAAATAAATTGTGAAGGATCTTGCCAAAAGCTTAGGATGTATTATTGAAACTTGAGCGCTATAAGAAGAGAAGAACATGGAAGGAGGGGTCCCCTTAAGAATTGCTGCTATAATGTTTTATTTGTTGATTAGATGTACAGATAGGCTTCAACTCACAATAGTTCATTTAGTGACCATTCAAACTTACAACGGCACTGAAAAAATAACTTATGATCGTTTTTCACACTTATGACCGTTGTAGCATCCCCATGGTTATGTGATCAAAATTCAGATGCGTGGCAACTGATTCGTATTTAGGATGGTTGTCCTGGAGTCATGTGATCAACTTTTGCGACCTTCTGACAAACAAAGTCAATGATAAAGCCAGATTCACGTGTTACTAACTTAATAACTGCAGTGATTCACTGCGGCAAGAAAGGTTGTAAAATGGGACAAGTATCTCACTTAACAACAGGAATTTGGGGCTCTATATGTCATCATCCCTATATATCCTGTCTCTCCTTTGGGTACTGAAGTGGTGGCATGTACTCCTTCCTCTTCCTGTTCAGTAGAGCCTGTTCAAGCTCCCTACAGTTTCAGGTGGCCACTTTAAGGCTGTGATCGTATGATGTGCTATTCAAAGAATAAAGGGAGATTTACCATAATTGCACATGACTGAAAGTAAGACATAGTAAAAATCCAAGCAAAGGCCTAGGTTGGGGTCAAGTAACAAAAATTGTTACACAAGTCAGTGTACAAATTATGCAATATTATGCAAATTAATGTTCAAATTTACTTTTTTTCCCCTCTAACATTGTCAAATGACTTTCATTTCAAAGGAAGGAAGGAAGGAAGGAAGGAAGGAAGGAAGGAAGGAAGGAAGGAAGGATAATAGCAATAGCACTTAGACTTATATACTTCTCTAAGGTATATAAGTCTAATATACTCTATACCTTTATAGCCCTAATCTATAAGTCAAATACACTTTATACCCATGATGGCGAACCTATGGCATGTGTGCCACAGGTGGCACACAGAGCCATATTGGTGGGCACGCGAGCCTTGCCCTAGCCCAGCTCCAGCATGTATGCACACGCTGGCCAGCTGATTTTCAGGCCTTCTGGGCCCACCAGAAATTGGCAAATGGGCTGTTTCCAGCCTCCGGGGGGTCTCCAGGGGAGTGGGGAAGGCTGTTTTCGCCCTCCCCATGTTCCTAGAAAGCCTCTGGAGCCTGGGGAGGGCAAAAAATGGGCCTACTGGGCCCATCATGCCATCACATGCCAAAAGCGGGGGAGCATGAGGGGTGATGAGCGCATGCGCGGGGGGCCAGGGCACATAGAATTATGGGTGTGGGCACGCATGCACGTGATCACCCCGCACTCCCCTCACTTTTGGCACGCGATGGCAAAAAGGTTAGCAGTCCTCTCTAAGCAGTTTACAGAGTCAGCATATTTTCCCCAACAATCTGGGTCCTCATTTTACCCATCTTGGAAGGATGGAAGGCTGAGTCAACCTGAGCCTGGTGAAATTCGAACTGCCAAATTGCAGTCAGCTGGCAGTCAGCAGAAATAGCCTCCAATACTGCACTCTAACCACTGCGCCACCACAGCTCCTGCAAATGTTTCATTTGTTATTTTTTTTAATGATTGGTGACTCAGCAGGTGCTAACACTAAGTTGGAGCTTTGATGGGAAATCTTCAGGGCTGCAAACAGAATTAAAAGTCCTGAAAGAAGATGCTTTTGGGTTGCTGTGAAGAAAACAACATGGATGTGTTCATGAAGTCACCAGGAGTCACACTCAACTTGATGGAGACTTTCCTATATACTGATCATTTTGAACATGACTCCGTGTCCTTTGAAATTATGACAAGGTATTACTATTACTGGATCCCATGTTGTCATCTTATTTCCTTTTAAACATCAGGAACCTGCTAAAAGAATTACCGTATAAAACATGTTTCAGAAAACAATCTTTTTTTGAAGTAGCAAGAAATCAGTGGAATGACTTGCTTCCAGAGATTGTGGGTGATCCAACATTGGAGGTTTTTAAGAAGAGATTGGATAACCATTTGTCAGAAATGGTATAAGGCAGCGATGGCTAATCTTTTTGCCACTGCGTGCAAAAATGGGGAGAATGCGGGGTAGGTCACACGCATGCATGCCTATACCCATAATTCAATGCCCCCATGCCCTGCCCCCCTGTGCATGCACACATGACACCCCCCCCCGCACTCAAAAAGGTTACTGGTGTGCCCGGTAGGCCTGTTTTTCACCCTCCCTGGGCTCCAGAGGCTTTCTTGGAATCTGGGGAGGGCAAAAACAGCCTTCCCCACCCCCTGGAGGCCATCCGGAGGCTGAAAATGACCCGTTTCCCAACTTCTGGTGGGACCGGAAGGCCCAAAAATCAGCTGGCCAGCATGCGCATGCATGCTGGAGCTGAGCTAGGGCACTGTGACCAGACATCCCGCTTTTGGCGGGACAGTCGCAATTTTTAACAATTTGTCCTGCGTCCCGCGTCATTTTTAAAAAGTCCCGATTTTTGGAAAGAATGGATGAAAAGCTAGGGAATGGCAGGAGAACGGGTTTGCTTACCCCGCCCACTCTCAATCTATTGCTGCCTCCTGAGTCCCAGCTGATGGCTAGAGGGGGAAAAAACTGTTTAAATTCTTGCCGCGGGGCTTCAAAGGGCTGCCCTACAACTGATCAGTGTTAAAAGAAAACAAATGAGTAGACCGGTGCCTGCAAAAATAGAAAAAACAGCCCCTTTCAGTTTCAGCATAGGTTAATTACCATAAGTTGATTAGATCGGCCTCCCGACTCTCAGCTGATTTGCTCTCAGCTGTTTTGGGCAGGGCTCTGTTGCTAGCTGCAAAGAGGTGCAGATCTTTTTCCCCCTAGCTATGCTGAAAAGCGAAACTGAAAGTAAAGCAGGGTCTTTGTTGCAACATGACAAAATGAGACAGAGAAATTTATTTTTATTTTTCCTCACCAAAAAAGGTAGGTGCAAACAATGGGAAATTTAGAGCAAAAGAGGAGTGTTTAAGATTTTAAAACACAAAAGAAAAAAAGCTCTATTTAACTAGGGAATTGTAATAATTGAGATACTATTAATTGTATATTGTGTTGAAAGCAGATATGGTTAAGTTGTGGTTTGGAGGAATATATGGGGGAAATTATTTGGTTTATTATTATTGGTAAATATTTTATTTTTATTTATTTATTTATTTCCAATTTATATACCGCCCTTCTCCCTGAGGACTCAGGGCGGTGTACAGCCAGACATAAAAAACATAAAATATAAATATTAAGACATTTAAAATATATATATAATTTGGCTACAAAATTTAAAACTCACAGACCAATTAAAATATTAAAAATATTTAAAATTTCTTCTTAAGCCAGCCCGGCTTGTTGGAAAAAATGTGTTTTTAGGGCACGGCGGAAGGCACTGAGGTCATGAATTCTCCTAATCTCCGGGGGCAACTGGTTCCAGAGGGTGGGTGCCCCCACAGAGAAGGCTCTCCCCCTGGGAGTCACCAGCCTACATTGTTTGGCTGATGGCACCCTGAGGAGGCCCTCTCTGTGGGAGCGCACGGGTCGATGGGAGGTCATCGGTGACAGCAGGCGGTCTCGGAGATAACTAGGCCCTATGCCATGGAGCGCTTTAAAGGTGATCACCAACACCTTGAAGCGCACCCGGAAGACCACCGGAAGCCAGTGCAGCTCGCGCAGGAGCGGTGTTATGTGGGAGCGCCACGCTGCTCCCGTCACTACCCGCGCGGCCGCATTTTGGACCAGTTGGAGCCTCCGGGTGCTCTTCAAGGGGAGCCCCATGTAGAGAGCATTACAGTAGTCTAGGCGGGAAGTGACAAGGGCGTGAGTGACTGTGCACAGGGAATCCCGATCAAGAAAGGGCCGCAACTGGCGAATCAGGCGAACCTGACAAAAGGTCCCCCTGGCTACAGCTGTCAGATGTTCCTCCAAGGACAGCTGCCTATCCAGGAGGACTCCCAGATTGCGAGCCCTTTCTGCGGGGGCTAAAGACTCGCCCCCGATAGTCAGTGATGGAGTCAACTGACTATATCGGGATGCCGGGAACCACAGCCACTCCGTCTTGGACGGGTTGAGCTTGAGTTTGTTTCTCCCCATCCAGATCCGCACGGCTTCCAGGCACTGAGACATCACTTCGAGGGCATCATTGGGGTGGCCTGGGGTGGAGATGTACAGCTGGGTGTCATCAGCGTACTGATGGTATCTCACCCCAAAGCCACGGATGATCTCACCCAGCGGCTTCACATAAATGTTGAACAGAAGGGGCGAGAGGACCGACCCCTGCGGCACTCCACAAACGAGAGGCCTCGAGGTCGACCTCTGCCCCCCTGTCAACACAAACTGCGACCGGTCGGAGAGAAAGGAGGAGAACCACTGTAATACAGTGCCCCCCACCCCCAACTCTTCCAGCCGGTGCAGCATGATACCATGGTCGATGGTATCAAAAGCCGCTGAGAGATCTAATAGGGCTAGGACAGAGGAACATCCCCTGTCCCGAGCCCTCCAGAGATCATCAACCAACGCGACCAATGCCGTCTCTGTGCTGTGCCCAGACCTGAAACCCGACTGGAACGGATCCAGATAAGATGTTTCCTCCAGGAATTGTGGAAACTGTTGCGCAACCACACTCTCAACAACCTTCGCAATAAAGCGAAGGTTGGAGACAGGACGATAGTTAGCTAATACTGCTGGGTCCAGGGAAGGCTTCTTGAGGAGGGGCCTCACCACCGCCTCTTTCAAGGCGGCAGGGAAGTGACCCTCACTCAAGGAAGCGTTGATAATGCCCTGGAGCCAGCCTTGTGTAACCTCCCGGGAGGCCAGTACCAACCAGGAGGGACACGGGTCCAGTAAACATGTGGCCGCACTAAGTCTCCCCAAAATCCTGTCCACATCATCAGGAGTCACAAAGTCAAACTCTTCCCAGATAACATTCTCAAGACTATTCCTTGTCACCCCGCCCAGATCTACCCAGTCGGAGTCCAAATCCCCCCGAATCTGAGCAATTTTGTCATACAGGTATTGTCCGAAATCCTCCGCCCTGCCTTCCAAGGGGTCCTCCCGCACTCCCGCGTGAAGCAGAGAGCGGGTCACCCTGAACAGGGCGGCCGGACGATTCCCTGATGACGCAATAAATGCGGAAAAGTAGTTCAACTTTGCCGCCTTTATCGCCACTAGGTAGGTCTTAATATGCGACCTTACCAGTGTTCGATCAGATTCAGCGAGACTGGCCCTCCAACCACTCTCTAGGCGTCTTTTCCGGCGCTTCATCTCTCTCAGCTCCTCGGTAAACCAGGGAGCTGCTCGAGATCCGTACCGGGTCAGAGGCCGCAAAGGCACGACTCGATCCAAGGCTCCACCAGCCGCCCGATTCCAGGCAGCTACCAGGTCCTCGGCCGAGTCGTGTGCCAGATCCTCAGGAAACGGCCCAAGCTCCATCTGGAACCTATCAGGATCCATCAGGTGCCTGGGGCGGACCCATCTAGTTGGTTCCGCCTCCCTGCGGCGGGGTGTAGCGGTTCGGAGATCTAGGCGAAGGAGCGAGTGATCAGACCATGACAAGGGTTCTATGTCTATACCCCCTATAACCAGATCACTCAACCACTGGCCAGAGACAAAAATCATGTCCAGAGTATGCCCCCCCCTATGAGTGGGGCCATGAACTAATTGGGTCAGGTCCATGGCCGTCATGGAAGCCATGAACTCCCGAGCCACCTCAGACGTTTCACCAACGGAAGGCAAGTTGAAATCACCCATGACCATAAGCCTGGGTGTATCCACTGCCACCGTGGCTATCACGTCGAGTAGCTCGGGCAGGGCTGTTGCCACGTGGCAGGGAGCCAGGTATGTGAGCAGCAAGCCCAACTGAACCCCATGACCCCATTTCATAAGGAGGGACTCACATCCGGCAATCTGTGGCACAGTGGTCTCCCTTGGACCTAGATCTTCGTTAATAATAACCGCTACCCCCCCGCCCCTCCCCTGGGCCCTTGGCTGATGGAATGCTCTGAAACCTGGTGGGCACATCTCAACCAGAGGGACCCCTCCCTCTGGACCCAACCAGGTTTCCGTAATACCTGCCAGGTCCGCTCCCCCCTCCTTTATAAGATCACAGATGAGGGGGGCCTTATTTACCACGGACCTGGCATTGCACAGCATCAACCGAAGGCCCAGATCCTGAGTATCTGTGCTACCTAGTGTCCGAGTGGAGCTTTGGAGACCGGGGCGAGCAATCGCTCTCAAATAGCGAGCGCGCGCCCCCGACACATGATGTGGTCCCCTGCTCCCGCCATATCTGCCCCTCCCAACTACCGTGCTGATGGTGCAACCCTCATAAATATGATCCTCTGTCCCCCCTCCAATCCCTCGTTCTGCACCCCCCAAACCGTTACCCCATGCCGGGCTAGGCTCTGACCATGGAGGATGACCCCCCCCATCCCCATCGGTCGTCTTCTCAATTCCCCTTAAAAAATTATTACAAACCCCCCTCCCCGGATCCCTTAAAATCTTATTAAAACACTTCACCAAAAAGCCCCACACACCCTTCTTTGCGTCATACCATCTCTCCGGACTCCAAAGTCCGTCATCGAGATAGGCCCTTGGTAAGGTGGAGGGCCAAACCTGCGCGAGGGGGGAATCTCGCAGGGCAAGCAATTCAGATACTGAGTACATCAAGACCCTTGGGGGGGGAATAGTCCAAGGTCAGAGACCACCAGATGTTAAAAACATAGAGGGACAGAATTCTGATCCATGGTCCAAGTCACCGGGCTCCATTGCCCTCTCACAACAATGGAGGGGAAGGCAGATACAATTCAACCCCCGGAAGTATCCTGGCCGGCTCTCCTCTCACAAGGCCGGCCAGGAAAACTAGATGATAATCCAGGAGTGAGATGGCCATACTCCGCCTTCCACTGGCCTCAGGTCCATGGTTCCAGTGCCCCCTTGGGTTAGGAGCGTCAATATAATTAATGGATTTGTAAGAAATTGGATTGCATGGAAATAATTGGAATATTCATGTTCATATTGATTAATATACAAAAAGGATAGTTATATAACTAATTGATTTATATTAAAATGTTGAATTTGTATTAAACAACTGTAATATTACATAATTAACCAATGTGAGGATGGATATAAAAATAGATGACAATGGGAAGGGGTATAATATAGAATAGAAGAGAAAAATTGAATTTGATTAAGATTAGAGATGAGAATGAAGGGTAATATTGGTTTTTTAAAAAAATAGATGAGGAATAAATATGGGAAAAAGGAAATATAGAAATTGTAAATTTAATTGAAATGACTAAACACTGTTTAAATTTGTGAACCGGCCAAATACTCTGTTCAAAGAAAATACATTGTATGTTTGTATGTGTGTTTCTAATTATTGCTATTTATTCATATTTGTTCTCTTTTATTCTTTAAAGTTTAACAATTCATTCTTTATCTTGATATCTTTATATTTGTTTGGGGTTGGTTTTCTTCCCTTTCATCTTTTTTATTGTACAGCAATCTTTCTCCTCAAACCTATCACCTCTCTCTTTTCTTTCTTTCTCTCCCACCCCTCTTCTTCTCCTCCCTACTTCCTCTTCCTTTCTTCTTCTCCTCCTTTCTTCCTCCCTCTCTTACCCTCACTCCTACTCTAATTTCCTTTCCCTTCCTTCATCCCTCTCTATTGCTGTATCCTTTTATGCACATGGACTACTCAGAGGGCTGAAAAGGTTATTTTTGACTGGTCCTCGCACTTTTGACTAGTCCTCGAACTTACGACTGTCCTCACATTTTACATTTTTCCCCTATTTTATCACCATGGTGAAGAGAAGCAGTTGTGAAATGAGTGTCATGGTTGTTAAGAATGCTGCACCGGCATAAATGTGAGGATGGTCATAAGTGTGAGGACCAGTCAAAAGTGCGAGGACCTGTCAGAAATGACTTTTTTCAGTCCTCTGAGTAGTCCCTATAGAATAAAATAATACTATACATAATTTTTTTTATTTATTATATTTGTAAATTGTACTTACGTTGAAATTAAAAAATATATATTACAGTACTATTTTTGCGTTCTATGAAAAATTTTGTTGCTCCATATAGACCAAATTTTTAATCAAGAAATCCCCCTGGTCAATGGTGTCCCGCTTTACCAATGTTAAAATCTGGTCACCTTAAGCTAGGGCAACGCTTGCGTGCCCACAGATATGGCTCCGCGTGCCACCTGTGGCATGCATGCTATAAGTTCGCCATCACGGGTATAGGGTTTCCTGCTTGAGCAGGTTGTTGGAGTAGAAGGTCTCCAAGGTCCCTTCCAAATCTGCTATTCTGTTAAATGTGCTTTTCTGAGCCCAGGAAATGGGAATCTGTGTGATCACTTCCACACTTTCCAGATTATTGTCTCTCTGCGAATGCATATTCTCTGCACAGACCCATGATGCAGTTCTCCTCTTCTTGCCTCCTGAGATAAAACAGACCATGTCCATTTCCCAGCATGTTACAAAGAATGAAGAAGTCTATCCTTGTTTTTTTCAACCCAGATGGATTATTAAATTATGAATTTATCCTATAATTCATGAACTCTTTACCACATTCCTACAGCCAGAGAATAAAAGACTCAATAACATGCTGACTCTAGCAGTAGGAGTGTGTGTTTTGGTCCATCCAGCACAATAGTCCTATCAACCTGGGAATTTAAAGTCTCTTGGGAAGAGACATAAAAAAATGTTCTTTATGTTCTCTCATGGATATTTAAGAGGTTTTAAAAAGAGAGAGAGATAATAAAACAAATTAAAAGCATGGATGAGTTCATGGACTTCTTGGTTTGTATTAAGCTGAAGGCTTTCATGTACTAAGCTATCTGTCCGCATTATTGTCAATGAATTCTGTAGAATTCATTGACAGAATCTCAGAAATAAGTCTTTATGTTTTTCCTACCATTCTCCCCCTTGCAATTCACCCTGGTTTTTTTGTTCTTGTTTGTATCTTTCGGTTTCCAAGGTCATCCACACCGAGCCAGTTGCTGGCTGACACATTGAGTTTTTCTTCTTTCCAGCCGATCCCTCATACAGGCATCCATAATTCTTTTTATTGTTCATTTGAAATGCAAGTTTCTTATCGGTGTGGAGCCAAAAGGGCCATTCAGATACTCTGGACTTATGGGGTAACAGCTCCATCTTCAGGCTTCTTTTAGCAAAGCTGGACATTTTTGCAATTCATATCTCAAAACTCATAAATGCTGCAGCTGATCTTTTCCTATTACATGTTCCTTTGTGGAGAAACCGTAGCTATTTAGGAATCATCCCATCAATACGGTCTATTGCCTTCCTTTCCTTTCCTTTTTAAAAAATGTACTTGTTCCCCAAATTATTATGATCGCTCCTAAGGGTACACTGAAAGTTTAAACAAGGCAACTTCCTTTCCTCTTATTATACAAAAATGATGTCAAGATTATGTCAAGGAACTCATTACAACATACATCCTTGTGAATAGTGGCCAATTTCCTCAGCTGTATGCAGTGTTCTGCTCAATTAAAAATACATAGGCTCTCTAATGTAGATATTATTTGTAGAAAGTTTAAGTAGTGATAACATTGGCCATAAATAAGTAAATGCTTGGTGGGTTGGCAAGAATGAAAATATATGAGAATGTGATCTACATTTTTGTTAATTAGAGCAGTTTAGAACATAGAATAACAGAGTTGAAAGGACCTAGGACAGTGATGGCTAACTTTTTCTGGACCGAGTGCCCGAAGTGTGCGCACATGTGTGTGCACGCCCCTGAACCCCCAAAATCCAATGTGCATGCAGCCCCCACAT
Organism: Ptyas mucosa; assembly: GCA_012654045.1. Classification (NCBI taxonomy): domain Eukaryota; kingdom Metazoa; phylum Chordata; class Lepidosauria; order Squamata; family Colubridae; genus Ptyas; species Ptyas mucosa. The sequence goes on from WNWU01000034.1 coordinate 8,991,691, forward strand.
GTGTGCCCCACCCCCCCATGCATGCATGCGTGGCCACCTGCATGCGCCCTGCCCCCTACACATGTGCACATGTTCCCCTACGCATGCGCATGTGTCCCTCTTGCCCCTCTGTGCATGTGCGCGTGGTGCCCCGCACATGCCCCATCCCCCACGCATGCACCGCAGAGACCCGAAGACCAGTGGCCAGCGGGAGGCATGCAGCAGAGCTGAACTGGGGCGACGGCTCTTGTGACATCAGAGAGGGCACCGCGTGCCAGAGGTTCACCATCACGGACCTAGGAGGTAATCTAGTCCAACTCACTGCTCGAGAAGGAGACCCTATACCATTTTAGACAAATAGCTGTCCAGTCTGTTCTTGAAAGCCTCCAGTGATGGAGCACCCACAACTTCTGAAGGAAAGCCATTGCACCGGTTGATTGTTCTCACTGTTAGGAGGTTTCTCCTTAATGCCAGGTTGCTTCTCTCCTTGATTAGTTTCCATCCATTGTTTCTTGTCTTATCTTCTGGTGCTTTGGGAAATAGCTTCTCACCTTTTTTTCTCAGCTATTGCTGGACATTACACACAAGGATTGCACAGATGTTGAAGTCAGATGTGAAGGATTCCACACATTTTTGCTCTCTTTCACTCATAAACACACACACACACACACACAAAGCATACATTTCATGAGCCGAGGTGGCACAGTGGTTAGAGTGCAGCACTGCAGGCTACTTCAGCTGACTGCTAGCTGCAGTTCAGCAGTTCAAATCTCACCAGCTCAAGGTTGACTCAGCCTTCCATCCTTCTGAGGTGGGTAAAAGGAGGACCCAGATTGTTGGGGGCAATATGTTGACTCTGTAAACCGCTTAGAGAGGGCTGTAAAAGCGCTGTGAAGTGGTATATAAGTCTAAGTGCTATTGCTATTGAACATGATTCTTTCTTCTCCTTCATGGCTAGAAGCCCATTCTTCTCTTTTTCTTCCTTTATTGCTATAAGCCCACTGCAGACAGTGGATGGAAATATGTTCCCCACCACTTAGCTCAGTTCATCATTCCAAAAGGATTGTTGTGTTTTCTAAATTTCTAGGTCAGAAAAAATGATCCAGACTCCCTACAGCTTTGCAGGATGCTCTTTTTATGGCTGAACTCATGGAGCGTGTTATAGTTTAATATCCTTCTACAACATTCCAATCTTCGGAAATGTTGAAATAAAATCCTATTATCACTAGACAATGTGCCCACAATGGTTAGGGATAATGGGCATGATAGTTCAAAATATTGCCGGGCTCAGTAAAATTAAAAGAATCTACCTTCATACCTGGTTCTTGTACCCCTTCACCTTTCCTGGTAAGCCAACAAGAAATAAGCCTAAAGATTTTCTTTTCATTCTGATTAACGTTTCCTCATGTTCTGTGACAATTTCAAATAAACAAGATGGAAGGTGATCTATTTAAATTAATCAATAAAATCAGTGTTAAAGTAAAGGTTAAAATTTGTCCCTGTCCGGTCATTTCTGATTCTAGGGGGCAGTGCTCATCTCTGTTTCTTAGCTGAGGGAGCCAGCATTGTCTGAAGACACTTCCATGTGGCCAACATGACTATACACATTGAGGCTCATGGAACGCTGTTAATTTCCCACTGAAGTGGTACCTATTTATCTACTCGCATTGGCATGCTTTTGAACTGCTAGGTGGGCAAGAGCTGAGGCAAGTAATGGGAGCTCAGTGCTTGGGTCTCACACCTGGAACCACCTGGAAAGCTGACAAGCTCAATGTCTTTAACCACTGTGCTATCATGACCCCAACAAAATCAGTGTTAGGGGTTTTTTTATAACATTGCTTCCGACTTTGCTGTCTCTTTAAAGAAATAGGAATAGCACTTAGACTTATATACTGCTTTATAGGATATTGCCCTCAACAATCTGGGTCTTAATTTTACCAACCTCAGAAGGTTGAATCAACCATGAGCCGGTCAGGATCGAACTCCTAGCTGTAAGCAGACTCAGCCTGCAATACTGCATTCTAACCACTGTGCCACCACAGCTCAACAAATTGTTTCTGAATATAGCCAATTTCGTCAGGAGAGATTATATCTTTCTCTAATTTTAAATCAACCAGATCTTTCCCTAATACTATATTTTGTTCATTCTTTTTCAAGGGGCTTACAAGTAGCTCAGTAAGTGACTACTTGTAAAAATCTCAAGAATTTCCCAGTCAAATAAAATGTAATCAGCCAATTTCATCCATTTTAACTATAATGCTGAGGCAGGGGTGAAATCCAGCAGGTTCTGACAGGTTCTGGAGAACCGGTAGCGGAAATTTTGAGTAGTTCAGAGAACCGGCAAATACCACCTCTGGCTGGCCCCAGAGTGGAGTGGGAATGGAGATTTTGCAGTATCCTTCCCCTGCCATGCCTACCAAGCCACACCACGTCCACCAAGCCACACCCACAGAACCGGTAGTAAAAAAAAATCATCACTGTGCTGAAGGAACATTTACATGAGAACTTTATATATTAATTCAAAACCAGTTCTGAGGTTTCATCTGTCCATGTTGTGTCTGAAAGAAAAAAAAGCAGAATTAATCTATAGGATTTTATGCAGGCAGCCCTCCATTTGTAGCCATTTGTTTAGTGAAATGTCCGAAATTGCAATAGGACGTACAACCAATATTCATGCTTATATCCCCATAGTCACATGATCAGCATTCAGGCACTTGGCAAACAACCTGTTTTTATGACGGTTGCGGCATCTGGCTCCCTGTGACCATTATTTGTGACCTTTCCAGATGGCTTCTAAAAAGCAAAATCAATGAAAGAAATCAGCTTCACCTAACATCCTTAACAACTGCAGTGATTTGCTAACAACTCTGGCAAAAAAAAAAAAGTTGCAAAATCGGGCAAGACTCGCTTAGCAACTAAAATTCTGATACCAATTATAGTTGTAAATTGAGGACACTGATTTCTTGGATTGAGTCAGGGGTGAAATCCAGCAGGTTCTGACAGGTTCTGGAGAACCAGTAGCGGAAATTTTGAGTAGTTCGGAGAACCGGCAAATACCACCTCTGGCTGGCCCCAGAGTGGGGTGGAAATGGAGATTTTGCAATATCCTTCCCCCAGGAGTGGGGAGGGAATGGGGATTTTGCAGTATCCTTCCCCTGAAGTGGGGTGGGAATGGAAATTTTGCAATATCCTTCCCCCAGGAATGGGGAGGGAATGGAGATTTTGCAGTGTCCTTCCCCTGCCATGCCCACCAAGCCATGCCCACAGAATCGGTAGTAAAAAAAAATTGGATTTCATCACTGGATTGAGTTATAGATCAACCTTCCCTAGGTATCTTACAGACTGTGGCTCATCATTTCTATAGTTTTCTGCTATAGCTTGATTTCAGGGCGGGGCAGAGTTGGGGTGGGGGGTGAGGGGAGAAGAGTGTTGCACTTCAAGTACATCCAAGTGTTACCGAATTGGCAAGAATTTAAACCTCCATCCTCTGATTCTGAACGGCTTGCGTGTCACTGCTGATCAGACTGCCGCTGGAATGCTTACAATTAGTGCCGCACAAGCACGCCTGCACGATCACATTTTTCTCCTTTCCTTCCTCCTCCTGCGCCTGCCAAAGATGTCCTTGGAGACTGGGGGGGGGGGGGAATTGGATAGAGGCAGTTTGCAGAAATGGGTTGCTTAGACCGTTTGCACAAGCATCCTTGGCTTTCACTGCATTAGATATTGCCTGGTAATCTGTACATTGTACACTTATGACTAGTTATCGCTTGTGGCTGAGTCCTGTTTTCTGAGCTGCTTTCTCACACGCGGAATTACTGGGAATAATCTTTTAAATTACCCTGTCAGATGGGGGATAAACCTCCGAGTCTCAGCCCACAAGCTGAGCATGGGCAGGCTCATAATGACCTTATTCTAATATGCGAAATCACTGGGAGTTCTTAAGCAAATCCTATAGCTAATTACTTCCCCATAGGAGCTGTGTACAACTCCAAATATTTGTTCACGTTCATTAAATATTCCAGTAAAAACCTTGTCTCTGAGCTTTGTACAATATCGTGCAGTTTGGTAATCTATTGCTGGCAAGAACCAGGCCCTTCGAATCAAGCTGCTCTCACTGTGTGCAATGAAATGTGGTTTTAGATAAGTGGGTTTTTCTGCTACTTAATACGATTCTAAATGGCCGGAACCAGGAACTTGGCCACTTTTTTAAAAAAAAAAATACTTCTCAGCTTGGCCAATCATCCCTTTAAAATGACATTTGAAGAATATATTTGCTCTCCCCACCGAGATACTCCCTAAACTCCAGAGCAAAGCAGCTTTCTGTTTATAGTGGCGACTACTGTTCAATGCCTTTCCTCATCAAGGAACAATTTGTATGGTTTTAAAAACTGATAACAATCCTCTGCCTCAATGTAGACTGCTTGGTTTTTTGTTGCTGTTTTTTTTAAAAGGAATTATGGCTCATCTCTCTTTCAGTGTGGATCTTCAATTGCTAGTAAATGTTTTAACATTTTAATATGATTTTATTATTTTTGAGAAAGGCATTATCAGATTTTTGTTTATCTTTCTGGAAAGAAACGGTATGGTGGCTCAGCAGTTAAAACTCTGGGCTCGTCAGCTAGAAAGCTGGCAGCCCAAGTTTGAGACCCAAGCTTCATGTGATGGGGTGAGCTCCCATCCTCACCTTGGCTCCTGGCTACCTAGCAGTTCAAAAGCAGGCAAATCCATAAATAGGTACAACTTTGGTGGGAAGGTAACAGTGTTCCATGATGTCATGTTGGCCATATGAACATGGAAATGTCTTCGGGCAGAACTGACTCAATGGTCTTGAAATGGAGATGAGCATCACCCCCTAAAGTTGGCAACGACTAGTGGAATAAAATCCACAGGCACTTCTTTAAAAAAAAAAAAATCTTTCTGGGAAACTAGAATAGAAATAAATGTCTATGGAGATTCTCAGTCATCCAGGTCATGGTTATCCCAAAGGTGCTTTTTTCAAGAGGCAACTGAACTTCCTGTTTTTTCTTTGAAGACTTTTTTCTTCTCATCCAAGAAGCTTCTGTGAAATGTCTTCAAAGAAAAATCAGAAAGTCCAGTTGCCTCTGGAAAAAGCACCTTTAGGATAGAATAGAACAGAGAAACAAAAATGTATAGAAATAAATGTAGATAACCGTAAGAGACACATGACACAGTACTGTTAAAAAATGCTTATTGTTATGTAAATTGGAAAAATGGAAAATTAAAAAAAAATTGTAGAAAGAAAGGTCATAAAAGAGGGCAAAATTCACTTAACGATGTTCTGTCCCCTCCCTGCTTCAGGAGTTGCCACGGCCAGTCCCTGATAAGGCTCTCCGGCATGTCCGACAACAAACAGTCTTAAGATTAGCAAACACTTATCTGATGCAGTATTTCAGGACACAAGCAGCCAGATTAATACTTTGTTCGTCACAAAAGCCAATAAGGTAAGGTCAGCTCCTTTTATACCTTGTGGGGCGTTGGCTTTGTGACTCATCACCTCGTGCTCGGCCCCACCCACTCCTTTGCTGAGCCCGTCTCTCTGATCGTCGCCACCTGGGATTAATCCACTCCCTCTCCTCATTAACGTCTGACTCAGAGGAGCTTTCTTCCTCAGAGCTTTCAGCTGGGGCCTGGGGTGGTGCCAAACCAGACGGGCCAGGTGAGGGGGGCCTTGCCTCCTCCTCCTCTTCACTTTTGGAGGGTTCTTCCTCCGAAGGTCCGGGCTCGGGAGCCGAAGACACAACAAACAAATGTTTCACTTAGCACAAGATCCATGAGACCCCACACACCCACTTCACCATTTGTCCCTGTTGTTCCCCTCTGGGAGGTGGTTTCAAAGTATTTATAGCAGAACTACCCATTAAACCAGGGGTCTCCAACCTTGGCAACTTTGGGCCTGGCAGACTTCAACTCCCAGAATTCAACTCCTAGTATTCAACTCCCAAAAAGCTGGCTGGGGAATTCTGGGAGTTGAGGTCCTCCAGGCTTGAAGTACCAAGGTTGGAGACCCCTGCCTTAGGCCACCCATCTTGTAAACTTGCAAGATTCGTTTTTCTCGCCATGTACATGTATACATCCAAACTAAGCTGTGTTTTTAGAATTGTTTATTGGCCAAGTGTGATTAGACACACAAGGGATTTGTCTTCAGTGCATTAAGCTCTCAGTGTACATAAAAAAATACATTCATCAAGAATCATAAGACACAACACTTAAGTGACAGTCATAGGATACTAAATAAGCAATCAAAATCATACTAGGAAACTAAATAAAACAATATAAATCATAAAGATACAAGCAACAAGGTTATAGTCAAAAGAAAAAGGAGACAGGTAATAGACAGAAGAATAGTAATACAGTCAGTAAATAGTTTGACAGTGTTGTGGGAATTAGAAGTTTAGCAGAGTGATGGCATGCGGGGAAAAACCTGTCCTTGTGTCTAGTTGTTCTGGTGTGCAGTGCCCTATAACATCGTTTTGAGGGTAGAAGTTGAGACAATTTATACAATTTATAGGAGTTTTTCTTCTTGTCATATAATGTATGTGGTTATATGCATAAAAAATAAAGGATAGAATAGAAATAAGTACTTATAATAAGGAGAAAGGGGGGGGAGGAGGAGAAGGAAGAGGAGGAGAGAGGAAAGTGCAAATTCCACCCAAAAGGGGTGTGTGTGTAAGCAACATAAGCTAATGGTGAGAACAAACTACTTACAGACATCTTCTCTTCTTTTTCATTCCTCATAGTCTGAAGAAGAATGATTATTTTCAAGTACAATAGTGAATACTTGGGAATCTTCACTCACTTCAGAAACTTCACATCCTACTATTTTCACAAGTCATGTTATTCTTGCTTTAAAAGACATTCAGCCATACTTGATGTTTCCCCTTCTATTCGGCAAGTGAAATATGATGCAAGTGCATTATAATGCAAGTGCATGACCTTGCCATTATGATCTCTTTGTTCCATTATTATTTCTGGGCAAATCTGAGTTGCTGCATAAATAAGTTGAGTCGAACTAATATTTAGATCTGGATCAAATTTGGAAAATTGAAACTCTGTTCTCTGATGATCTAACATAGAAAAAGAGAAAACAATGGCACTGGAATATTGGATCCAGTTTTGGTCACCATGATATAAAAAAGTTGAGATTCTAGAAAGAGTGTAGAGAAGAGAAACAAAGATAATTGGGAGACTAGAGATTAAAACATACAGTATGAAGAATGGTTGCAGGAATTTGGTATCTCTAGTTTAATGAAAAGGAGTACTAGGCAGGGGTGAAATGCTCCCGGTTCGGACTGGCTCGGGCAAGGTAGCGGCAGGCAGTTCGGAGAACCGGTAGCAAAAATCCCTCCCCCCCCCCCAGCCTCCAGCTTGCTTACCTTCGCACGCCGGCCTTCCTTCGCTTGCTGTAATCCCTGCAATCCATTGCATCAGCAAGCAACTGAATCTCCCTGTCTTCAATCAAGCTCATCGGTGAGCAGCCCTATCTGCCTGCCTGCCTGCCTGCCTTTTTTCCTTCAATTGGGTAAGTTTTTTCCCCCTTTGGGAGCTTTAAAAAAATAGTTAATTGGGGTTTTTTTTAGTTGTTCTTTTTTTAGACCTAGCCATTTAAAGTTTAGGAAGTTTTAAATTTAGCTGCTTTTATATAAAAATAAAATAAAATAAAATAATATTTGTGCAGCTTAGTTAGAGTGAAACACTACAGAAACACACAAAATCTCACAAAGCTGTATGTGGAATTTTGTGTGTGTAAAGTGTGAAAGTTGGTTTTTTGGGCTTTTTGTGGCTGTGCGAGGTTCCTGCTTGTTGCAGGGGCCATTTTGCCCCTGCTTTTACATTGTGGGTGAGCCAGTTGTGTTGTGTTGTGTGTGTGTGTAAAGTGTGAAAGTTGGTTTTTTGGGCTTTTTGTGGCTGTGTGAGGTTCCTGCTTGTTGCAGGGGCCATTTTGGGTCTAGTACAGCTGCTTTTACATTGTGGGTGAGCCAGTTGTGTTGTGTTGTGTTGTGTTTTATAGGTTAAAAAAGGGCAAAGAAGTGATGTAGACTTGGCCACGCCCACCCAGTCATCTGACCATCAAGCCCCGCCCACTAATTAAGCCAAGCCCACAGAACCGGTAGAGAAAATTTTTAGATTTCACCCCTGGTACTAGGGGGTGATATGATAGCAGTGTTCCAATATCTAAGAGGCTGCCATAAAAAAGAAGGGATAAACTTATTCTCCAAAGCATCTGAAGGCAGGACAAGAAGCAATAGATGGACACTAATCAAGGTGAGAAGCAACCTAGATCTAAGGAGAAATTTCCTGACAGTGAGAACAATAAACCAATTGGAATGGTTGCCTTTAGAAGTTGTGGGTGCTTCATCACTGGAGGCATTTAAAAAGAGACTGGACAGCCGTTCGTTTGAAATGGTAAAGGGTCTCCTGTTTGAGCAAGGTTTGGACTAGAAGACCTCCAAGGTCCCTTCAACTCCGTTATTCTGTCTGTGTAGTTTGAAAAGTGCATACTGCAGCTGTACATGAAGAACCCTGAAACTAAATCCTGAGCATTTAATATGCAACGTATTTGTTCAACATCTAAATATCAACCTACTAAAGAAATCAATAACATGAAACATTTCATTAAGGATACTACATAAAGATCAGGGGACAGCAAAACAAGACGAGCACCACCTTCAAGATTGAAAGAAAACTCCAACCACAAAGAAGGAAAGGAGAGATTAGAACCCTGTTTCCGCTTCTGTGGCAGACTTCACAACTGGTTGTCTCGGAGGTTTATATCAAGATCTGATCCTCCTAGCTGTTCTGCCCCAGCTACGGATCCCAAAGAACACAGCACACACAAACTCTGAACAAAACTTAGTTTACTCAAATAACGCAGTTTTAGCAAATGCCGGCTGTTAATAAACGTTCTTAACAGCCTGCCAGAATTCCACAGATAAGATAGTCAGAGTCTTACTGGAGTTGGCAGAAAGCCCAGAATCAAGGTTGCAGAGAAAATCCCAACACGATGATTAGCGAACTAAAGTTGTTTCCTGCAGCTTGTTGCAAGCTGCGTTCTTTCTTAAATAGGCTAAGGGAGTGGCCAATTAGCCCCAAGCCTTACTCTCAAGGAGACCTCCTCCCGAGGAACCACTCCTGCCTTTGGGCAGCTCTGCGTGCCCGTGCATTGAGAAGAGGCTTCTCCTCTTCCTCCTCTTTACTTAAAGGAGCCTCTGGAGGTTCTGAAGGCCCTGACTGAATCCCCACCACATCTTCTTCAGCCTCCTCACTGTCTGACTCGAGTGCCGGCTGCACAGGCTGCTGGCACAGCACCACACCAGCCTCCTCATTGTGGGGATCAGCAACAATCTGTGCAGGCCGCTGGCAGGCCACAACACTAGCTTACCACACATGTACAATGATTATGGTAGGTATTACGACTTGTATGTTGGATTCAAGAAAGCTTCTAAAGCTTCTGCCCTTCCATGAAAGGGAGGGAGTGTTTTTTGGAGGGATGGAGTTGTACAAGGAATCATGGAATGTCACAAATAGTTGTCTTCATGTTAACCTTGGAGTTCAGCAGCCAGCAACGGCACTGAATATGTTGGTATACTTGAAAGAACCTTAAGCTTGCCCTGATGCATGTTATTTATGCTGTGTTCTTTGGAAATCTTTACACATTTGCTTGCTTTCTGTTGTTAGCAATCATATTATGAAACTGTTGCTTACCTTGACTCATTAATCAAAAGGCCAGGTAGCCATAAAAACTCAACAAAATAAAAGCATAAATACAGTAACAGCTGGCAGGGTTTACTTTAGAAAGAAGATTTGCAAGGAATGCTGGGGCTGCAGGGCTGTAACTTTTGTACGTGATAATGTAAAGCACAAGTAGCTCTCATTTAACCCCCGACTTGCTTAGTGACCGTTTGCAGTTATGAGAGTGATGAAAAAATGACTTTGCCACCAATCCTTGCATTTTCAGCCTTTGCAGATCCGTAAAGGAAAACTGAAGTAAGAGCATAAGCGCTGTTGCAGTTTCACTTAGTGACTGTTTCACTTAACAACTGAGTCACCAGTCCCAATTGTGGTTGTTAAACAAGGACTATATGTCTAACTTAGAATAAGGCAGCGGCAATCCATTTTCATGTTGTAACCGAAAGAGGAAGAAGATATGATTGAGAGTTGAGTACGCTATAGAGTTGTTAGATTAGGATTTAGGGAATCCACAGTTCAAATCTCTCTTTAGCCATTGGAAAGGTCACCAGTTTTTCAGCCTAATCTACTTCCAGGAGGATGAAATGAAGGAGGAGGAGACAGAGAGAAACCCTTCGGTGGGCTCATAATGCATGGAATAAAATTACTCTGCTAAAAATAATTCTAAAATAGTTAAAAGAAAAAATTCGAAAGGAGTGTAATGCTTTAGTTTCATATTAGAATATTTGCACGGTGCATTTCATTACACGCACTCACATTCTAGGCATATTTATTTATTACCCACACACATGCATATGTATGTGCAATTATCATGGTGCATTTGGCATTTAAATTTATTAGCTGGAAGAAATTACACAGAACCATCTGCTATTCTGTACTAACTTCCTATAACTGATAAAGCAAAAGGCCCAGGAGGATTAGATGAAGTAAAAGCAATTCTCTTAAAATAATTGAACATAATTATGCATTTAACAGTTTAATGTAATATTATTCAACAGATGTGCAAATAATAGTAGAGATATTCACTACAAACCATATGTTGAAGGTAAAATAACACTGTAGGACACCAATAGAATATGAAATAAGACTGACTTGGAAATATAATCAGAGATTATTAAAATATATTGCTATAATATATATATATATATATATATATATATATATATATATATATATATAAATTTTGGAGGTTTTCTTGGACAGTAGTAGTAGCAGATACACACACACATACTGTGTTTCCCCAAAAATAAGACCTTGTCTCATCTTTTTTTGAACCCCAAAATAAGTGCTTGGCCTTATTTTCTGGGATGTCTTATTACTTTGAGGTGCTTGGAATAAGATGGGGCTCCTCTTGCCGTCTTACCTGATTTTTTTTAATTAATCATATTAATCATATTTTAATCATATTTTTATGCCGCCCACTCTCCGAGGACTCTGGGCGGCTTACAACAATCGACAGTATACTAAATAGCATATTGCCCCCAACAATCTGGGTCTTCATTTTACTTACCTCAGAAGGATGGAAGGCTGAGTCAACCTTGAGCCGGTGAGATTTGATCTGCTGATCTGCTGAACTAGCAGTCAGCTGAAGTAGCTGCAGTACAGCACTCTAACCATTGCGCCTCGATTTCCAGCTCTGTCTCTCTAACCCTAACCAGAGAAAATGGTGGGGATTGGCTGCGCATGCGTTTAAATATTTTTAGGGAGGGCTTATTATTTGGGGGGGGCTTATTTTCAGCGCATGCGCTCAAAAGCCCAATTGGGCTTATTTTCAGGGTACACACACATTTACACACACACACATATTTATACACATACATATAACTGTATATGGTATGTGTGTGTGCAAGTGCAATTTTGCTAATAGCAGTAGCATCTAAACTTGATTCCAGGTGTTTCAGATGATTGTGACTTAGAAAAACAGTAATGGTCCTCTCTTTCTGTGAAAGACCACTTGTTCTGTATTTCTGATTTTAATTTTTCAATTTGCCATTGCAAGAAAATATGCAATCTTATTTGACTCACTTAGAGCTCCCATATAGATAACAAAGTCAAAATGTCCAACATAAACTGATAATATTTTCTGGAAAAAATTCAGAATCTTCTGTTCCCCACAGAAGATAATGCAGTGCAATCTAATTTAAGTTCAATTAATTTATTTTATTTTGAAACCTCTCAGTAAGAGAAACTGTCTGGATGGTGTTTGGGTGTTTGGTCCATTCTGAGGTTGGGAAAATGAGCATAAAACACCTGCTTGAAGTGGAGGTAGACTTTATTCGACAGCATAGTAAACACACAGTTCAACTCTTTTTTTTTTATTGAAAAAGTTTTATACAACAATTATTTTCACCCTCCGTCCCCCCTCCCTTTCCCACCCATCCCTCCCCAAACCCCCCCTCCACCCACCCAATCCCGATTTCCCAGAGCAAAATACAGGGTATTGCATATAACAATCACAAACTAAATTAACCTAACTTCAACTATATTAACAGATCCCCCATAGAACCATAACTCTGCTACAGATAATATACATCTAAAGTTAACATTCATCCATAAGCTATTTGATATTTCTTTGTCTGATATTTGTTCTGAATATAGTCGATCCATTTTCTCCATTCCAATATATATCTTTCTTGAGTAATGTCCTTCAGATATGCTGAAATCTTCGCCATTTCTGCCAAGTTCGTTACTTTCGGTATCCACTCATCAATAGTAGGCAAAAAGTCTTTCTTCCAATATTGCGCCACCAGCAGTCTAGCTGCCGATATAAGGTTTAAAATCAATTTAGTCTCTATTGTTGTACAACCTATTGTAATACCCAATAAGAACAATTGTGGAGTAAATTTCAACCTTTTTTAAAAAACATTCTGCATCACCCACCAAATTTTTATCCAGAAAGCTTTGATTTTCTTACAGGTCCACCAAATATGAAAATAAGTAGCATCATCACAGTCACATCTCCAACATTTAGCCTGCATAGTTCAACTCTTGAAGGTGGCCACACTTTGAAGATAAATTTGGGAATATTTAACTAGGTTTCGTTAATTGTTTCAGATGTAATTTGCCTTGGGGGTTGTGCTGAGTCTAGGATAAATTGTCTTCTTTTCTCATCTTTTTTTCTTGCCGCCTCAGCTCTGCAGAGTAAAATAATCATACCTTTTATGTATTTTTGGTATCAGACATGGGTGATGGATCTGGATCTGGGAGGTCCTTAGGATGCATAAAGAATTTCCATTACCTGTTGTTGTCATGATGTAATGGAAGCAACTATTACATTGGGGTGCTTTAATTGTCTAAAACAATTTGTAATTATAATGATCAAATCAAACCAAAATATGAAACAATTTAGCAATCTGTTCTACATCCTATTTTTTCAATGCTTGAGTTTTACTTTTGTTTGTAACACTGATGTGCTATGCTTCTCTTCTCTTCTCTTCTCTTCTCTTCTCTTCTCTTCTCTTCTCTTCTCTTCTCTTCTCTTCTCTTCTCTTCTCTTCTCTTCTCTTCCCTTCCCTTCCCTTCCCTTCCCTTCCCTTCCCTTCCCTTCCCTTCTCTTCCTTGCTTTGATAAATGGGATTTTAGGAGTGTAGCCATACAGTGTAAATAGGTTTAAAAGTGCTACTGCTTTGTTAATTTCCATCCGTTGGAATACTTGGAATGGAAAACACTGAATAGGTAATTGGAAGAAATAATTGTTCATTATAGAGGGCTGTGCAAAATCATTTTGGCTGGCTATTGGGAGTTTTTTAAAAGATCTGGGTAAGTAAGGCTATGCACAAAAAGAAGGCTGGGCTACTAATAGCAGGAACACAATGTCCTGTACAATAAATGTCCCTCTCTAGCTTTTTGTGATATGCAGCATTAGAACAGACGTGAACAGGCTCTACTTAAGTAGCTGCAAGGCAGAAAGGGAAAGTCAATAACTCCACTAGTTGCGATAGCTGGTGCCTTTCTGATATTGCTTTGTCTCTGCACTGGGACAATGTTGTCCAAATCTACTAATAGATGAAACGTTGACATACACAGACTCACCTTTTGCCCCATGAATCTGATTCAGAGGTGGTATTCAGCAGGTTCTGATGAGTTCTGGAGAACTGGTAGTGGAAATTCTGAGTAGTTCAGAGAACCAGTAAATACCACCTCTGACTGGCCCCGCCCCTATCTATTCTCTGCCTCCCGAGTCCCAGCTGATTGGGAGGAAATGGGGATTTTGCAGTAATCTTCCTCTGGAGTGGGACGGGAATGGAGATTTTACAGTATCCTTCCCCTGCCATGCCCACCAAGCCATGCCACGCCCACCAAGCCACGCCCACGAACCGGTAGTAAAAAAATTTGAATCCCACCACTGATCTGAGCCACTGCACAACCCAACACAAACATGTTCTTGCACACATACAGTTTTTTTAAAAAATCCAGGTAAGTTTTCTTTCTGTGTGTTCTGAAATAGTGAAATACCATCCTTAAGTCTTCATGATTCTCCCTTCCCCCACCTCCTCTCTCTCCCTCTCTCTCTCTCTCACACACAGCCCTGTATGAAATTGCTGCTGAGCTGAAGATTTCTTGGCTTCTTGAAGGTCAGAGGTTATTCCTGCATAGATTGAATCAGATCATAGCGTGCAGCTTCAGGTATTACGTGGACTGGGAATGTGTCATTCAGGTAAGAAAAGCCATGAATTTTCTCAAAAGCTATGCCATCAACCCTAAAAGCTTGGTGTAGTGAGTAAAGAAAATGACCTTAATGGAAATACACAAAAACTGTTGCCCAGACAAAAGGGGCTGAAACATTTTTAAGCCCTGATAAATGAAATAACATTTAGAAGCTTCTCTTGTAGGTGCCTCCCTAACTCACTGGACTATAAGGAGGGGAGGTACCACACAACCAGACTTGCAACATTCTGTTATTACAGCCAAGTTTCTGGTAAAGAAAGACTTTACTGGAACTCAGAAGCCCTTCCAGAAATGAAGAATGGTTTGGTCTCAACAGATGTTTGATGCTGCTACTTACAAACAATACATGGCGCAGTGGTTAGAATGCAAAATTACGGGCTAATTCTGCCTACTGCCAGTAGTTCGATCCTGACCAGGTTGACTCAGCCTTCCATCCTTCCGAAGTGGGTAAAATGAGGACCCAGATTGTTGGGAGCTACATGCTGACTCTGTAAACTGCTTAGAGAAGGTTGTAAAGCACTATGACATGGTATGTAAGTCTAAGTGCTATTGCTATTGCTAATGCTATATATGAAAAATGGCATAACAATATTTTTACACTATTTCAGGCTTAGAATATGATTCAGGCTCGAAGGTAGAGGCTCATTTTGCATACCCAGTGTCCTAGGTTGCATTTTCTGTATCTCTAGGTTGTTCTAGAAAACATTGTCATTGATAGATATCCTGGAGAGTCAGTATTAAAAATGGCTGGGCAAAGTCAACTATGGGTTGACTCAGTGCTTAACACAATTCCACGTAAAAACACAGTTCCTATGTGTGCATAATTCCATACATGCGATGACCAAGCAAATGCTTGATATCACACAGCATACTAAGAAAACACTGAACTACTGTTGGAAGAAATGTCCATCTGGGTTCAGTTCCAAGTGGGGAAAAAGACACTAGAAACATAGAGACTGCTTGGAAAGATGGTTTAATGGTGGACAGGAATCACATGGCTTGAGTTCCTGAGTAGAAAACAAAGAAGCCCCAGATACTGGGAGTGCCTTGGTTTTATGCCCTCTGTTGGGCCCCACCTCTGAGTTTCTTGTTCATGTATAAGAAATGTATCCTGATTGGTTGTCAAACTCCCAGGTGGTCTAAGGGTCTCAACTAACTTTGTAGGTTGTCTCTCAAGCTTGCTTGAGTCTTGCCATGTGGTGAGTTTCTGTTGCTAGATGGGTCCTATTGTGTTGCAGATGATGGCCCATTGACAAAAGTGAGAGGAAATGAGTGAGCTTGGCTGAGGCCTTAATGGCCCATTGACAAAGGTGGGGGGGGGGAGGCAGGAAGTGTTTGTCTTTAAAACATGTTTCTCCATTTCTCATCCAGGGAAATATAATATTCTGCCTTTTTAAATATTTCCTAAAATATTTCGTTCTTCTAGGGGAGGGGTGAGTGCTAACTTCCTACACTACAAAATTACCCAGCCCCACATTTCAGCTTAATCTAACCTATCATGTGAACACATGTGTCTATGACAATTATTGTACCTCGGTTTATAAGAGCTTTTTGCTGTGGTCCGCCAGCAGCCTGCGGAGCTGGCAGCAGAGTCAGACAGTGAGGAGGGTGGGGAGGAACATGGGCCAGTCCTGGAGTCTGGGGAAGGCTTGGACAAGGGCTTTGCGTCAGAGGCAGAGATGGGGCCAGGGCCATCTGGGAGTTATGTGCAGACTCCGGAGCCTCCAGAGTCAGACATCAGAGAGGCCAAGGAACAGGAGGAGCCTGTTCCTAGTGCGCACATGTCAGAGCTGCCAGAAGGCAAGAACAGCTAAAACAAAAGGGACAACTCGGGAGTAAGACCTGGAGATGATTGGCCCCTCCCATAAGACTTAAAAGAGGAACAAAGGCATGGGGGCCCTTTGCAGGAAGCAACATTGTTAATTCTGTTCCAAGTCGGCATCTCTGTTTGATTTTGGACTCCTTGTGGCTTTGCCAATTAGATCTTTGGCAGCGTGTCAAGGGAGATAAAGGTTGGTGATTATCCCGAAGGACTTTTCCCAAAGGACTTTTTGCAACTAATTGGGACTAATCTGTGAATGAACATAATTCACAGCTGGTGCAATAAAAGAGGTTTTGGGGACTATTTGTGTGTTTTAATGACTCAGGAAGCCTGGGTCACAACACTTGTTTAATGACCATTCGAAGTTACAATGGCACTGAAAAAGGTGACTTATGAACCTTTTTCACACTTTTACCATTGCAGCATCGCATAGTCACGTGATCAAAATTTGGCCGCTTGGCAACTGGTTCATCTGTATGATGGTTGCAGTATCCCAGGGTCATGTGATCCCCTTTTGTGATCTTCTGATAGGCAAAGACAATGGGGAAGCCAGATTTATTTAACAACTGTGTTAATAACTGCAGTGATTCATTTAACAACCATGGCAAACAAGAAAATAAAATGGGGCAAAACATAATGTAACTGTCTCGCTTAGCAATAGTACCTTTAGGCTCAAATGTGGCCATAAGTTGAGGACTACCTATATGGACAGGTTTTCATCTTCCACAATGTTACGTGGCAAATATATAACATGAAATTGCCTTTGATCTTTCATGCATGGTAATAGTTTTCTTTTAAATTTTCAAAACTGATTTTAAAGAGAGACGGAAAGATTCAGTCTCATGTGGTCTGAATACACATTAACTATGATTTCTATGGACACCTCCATCTACAGAAGCTGTATGTGCTAGATATTGGGAATGAAAAAATGACTTCATGCTCTGGTGGTTGAAATCCAGAACTTCATCTCTTCCTGTAATACACGGGCGCTCTCTCGTGCATTTAATTCTTGCCAGTCTAATGAAATTTGAATTTATGCTTGCAATCTTATTTCAGAAACCGAGAGCCTACCAGAGTTTTAGTCAATTGTGAATGATACAGTTGGAATCTGATTGACAGTGACTCTCCCATGCTTGAGATTTTAAGTTTTTTCGGCCTAGGTGGAGATATTAGAGCCAAGCAGATGTTTTCCTGTTAAGATCCAGTCTTCAACCCCATTTTATATTATTTTACTTTATTGTGAGCTCACTCGTGTAACTAGCTATGGGCAAATTCAATGGGTACATTTATACATTTCATCTGCATGTTCTCAGAAATCTGTAATATTCTTAGAGACTTGGGTTTTTGTTTTTTTTTTAATCCACAGACAACAGTTCATGGACATTATCCTTCTGTTGCCTTGGCAACCAGCAGAGTGCCTCAGGATCAGGTAGATGGAAAGTCACCCTGCTAATAACAATATTAATTCCCATCTATAATACTTATAATTGAATTACAATCCCCTAAAACAAATAGATAGCATGAAATTGAGAAATGCTGATTCTAAGTGATGTACTGTAATAATCACACTTCTAACAAGCCTTATTATTGCTTAGCTGCAACCCGGTCTAAAGCTGAGAGATAATCTGCTGAGGTACCATATATGCTTGCAAATAGTGGTGTTATTTCAGCCATAAACCACTCCTTGGGTATAGTAATTTTGACAGATAATGGAAGCAAATCGTCATTCTCTGTTCGGCTGAAATACACTTGTGCGTCCTTCCATAGAGTTTCTGTGGTGTGATCCGTCTATGTCAGGCCGAAAAGCTCCATTGACTAAAGTGTCTTCCTTAAAAAGTAGTGAATTTCATTTATATAAGCCTAAGGAGAGACTCTGCATAGAGTGATGCTTGGTGACACAGCAATTACAAAGGAGCTTTCAGAAAGTCAGGACTGTCTGATCCTATTACATTGTACACCAAATGAGGCAGATACCGATGGCCTTGAAAAACAACTGGGATTTGTTCTCCGAATTCTAAATGCCTTGGAGGTTACTCCGAACAGTCTTAAAATGCCAAATGCTTTTAAACGTAGGATGGGGCTATGATTCAGCATATGCGTTTATTCTGCTATGCATCTGGGGGTTCCCCTTCAGAAAGGAGAAATATAAAAGATCAAACTTCCATCTAGAATAATTAGCATAATGTAAGGCTGCTCAGTTTTATCTTTATTACTATCACCCCTTCATCATCAGCAGCAATATCTGATATGTTTGTTTCACCCAAGGAAAACCGTACTTTTAAGGATGAGCTATTTCAAATTAGATAAACATTATTTTATCTCATGTTTTAATATGACTCAATATCATCCCAAAGGTATTTCTTCTTTTTTTTTTTTCCTCAAGAGGCAACTGGACTTTGTTTTCCCTTGAAGATGTTTCGCTTCTCATCCAAGGAGTTTATTCTTCTTCAGTTCCGATGTCCATCAGAAGTTCAGTCTGTCAAAACTGAAGAAGCTTCTTGCATGAGACTAGGTGGCTCAGTTGCTAAGACACTGAGTTTGTCGATCAGAGGCGGGCGGTTCGAATCCTTAGCACAGGTCTCCTGCGTGAGCAGGGGGTTGGACTAGATGACCTCCAAGGTCCCTTCCAACTCTGTTACTGTTAAAAAAAGTCTTCAAGGAAAAACAAAGTCCAGTTGCCTTTTGAGAAAAAAGCACCTTTGGGACAGCTGTGACCTGAATGACTGAGACTCTCCATAGAGTAGACAACTCAATACAGTACATTACCATGTAGTAATCCACCAACTTGGTATTGTGCACGTTTTTTCTTCATCTTATGGAAGTTTTCTTGATAGAATATATTTCCTTTTTTTTTTTTTGCCATACCATGGTTATAAGGATCATGAATGAATGAATCCCGCTTGTAAGCATGAGAGGGATTTAAATTTATTTATTTATTTATTTTATTTTATTAGTCATCTTTCTATGCCGCCCACTCTCCGAGGACTCTGGGCGGCTTACACCAAAGACAGTATACTAAATAGCATATTGCCCCCAACAATCTGAGTCCTCATTTTACCCACCAAACCATGCCAAACCATGGTTATAAGGATCATGCCAGCAGAATGAATGAATCCTGCTTGTAAGCATGAGAGGGATTTAAATTTATTTATTTATTTATTTTATTTTATTAGTCATCTTTCTATGCCGCCCACTCTCTGAGGACTCTGGGCGGCTTACACCAAAGACAGTATACTAAATAGCATATTGCCCCCAACAATCTGGGTCCTCATTTTACCCACCTCGGAAGGATGGAAGGCTGAGTCAACCTTGAGTCTGGTGAGATTTGATCCGCTGATCTGCTGAACTAGCAGTCAGCTGAAGTAGCTGCAGTACTGCACTCTAACCACTGTGCCACCTCGGCTCATAATTTAGAGAAATCATAGAAACATAAGGGTTGAAAGACAGTTTATAGTTCAGCCCAGTGGTGGGTTGCTACCAGTTGTAACAACCAGTTCGCCCAGCACCGAAAATGTGCGCATGTTCTTCCATGCATGCACGTGGCTTCACAAACATGGCGATATGGGACAGAATAGCACCGAGGCAGGTGGACAGGCCTACCTGCTAGTCACAACTACTGGGTCACCCGAACCGATCCGAACTGGCAGCAGCCCACCTCTGATTCAGTCCCTTGCCTACTGCAGAAGTCTACTACTATTAGCAATATGGTGTATTATGCTTCATTTAACACCTGAATTTTGGATACGTTCTTAAAAATATGGTGGGAGAGGAATCCAGAAAGGTCTCTTCAAAAAGTATGTTAACTGTGATAACAAGCTTTACAGATTTTTTTTTAAGGCTTAAAGGTAAGAACAAATGGATTTCAGAAACTACAGTTACAAAAAGATCAGTCCGTTCTCAAATTTAATTATGAAGGATCCTCCTGTGCTTTATATCCCTGCAGTCCTACTTAATCATTAATTACAATGCCTTTTATTGTCTCCTATGTTGATTGCATGTCTGACATCACAGGCTGCTTAGCACATTAACTTAACACCTTTGTTAATTGCTAGGCTAAGCTTTAACTTTATTTTTCTTCTCTTTTTGAAGAGAGGGGGGGTTATTGCTGTTAGATTAAGTAAGATTTTTATAAGTATTGGGCTATTATCTATAACGCTGTTTCTCAGCTTTGGCAACTGGAAGCAGGGATGAAATCCAACAGGTTCTGAAAGGTTCTGGAGAACCGGTAGTGGAAATTTTGAGCAGTTCAGAGAACCGGCAAATACCACCTCTGGCTGGCTCCAGAGTGGGGTGGGAATGAAGATTTTGCAGTATCCTTCCCCTGGAGTGGGGAGGGAATGGAGATTTTGTAGTATCCTTCCCCTGCCACGCCCACTAAGCCACACCCACAGAACCAGTAGTAAAAAAATTTGAATTTCACCACTGATAGATGTGTAGACTTCCACTCCCAGAATTCCCCAGACAGCATCGGGAAATCCGCACATTTTCAAGTTGCCAAAGTTGAGAAACATTGGCTTATAACATCTGTTCATAGAGTGCAGGAGGACCAGAAGGAAACTTTGCAATATTTTATAATGTAGGTCTAAGCATGTTCCTGATTTGGAAAAGCTTAATCCACCCCAAAGAACACCTTATTCCTATTTTCTTTCTTTCTTTCTTTCTTTGGATAGCATGGAGGTTCCTTCCCTAGACATCTGCAGCTCTTCTTAAGACAAAATTGAGGCCAGCGGCTATTGTACCAAGAATAGATCGGTGCTATCTGAAACGTTGGTGAGGGCAGTTCAACCTGGCAAACACTAACCTCCCAATTTATACTGAGTGGAACAATTGAGAGATGGTGGGTGGCCCTGAAGCTGCCAATTTCAGATCCAAAAATACTTCTTCATATAGAAGTTAGTTTGTCAAGTGATTCTCACCTTGCCCCTCAAGAATTAGATGTACAGTCACGATGCAGGGAGAATAAGATGTGATTTCTCATTCTCGTGTCTTGAGACAGTCTTTTCCCCCCTCCATAAATGACATCTATTTTCAGATTCTTTTACTGTGAAATTCATGTGGCTTTTACCAAAATGATATTTCAGGTGGCGCCTTTTGCCCTGATGACATGATGGTATTCCAATCTTCATCAATATGACTGCTTTTGCATAATAACGTAGAAGATGCATTTTGTTATTAGATATGTATCCATTATATAAGACTATGAGGGAAAGATTTTTCTTTGCTATTCGAAAGCAGCATTATGATCCAAAGGTACTAATAAAGCTATATTGGTTGCCCAACCTGAAAGGAAATTTTAAATAGGCAATTTTAAGCAAATACATTTTTCAGAGTTGACAAATATACAGTTATTGACTTGTCTGAATGACTCTGGAAGCAAATGAATACTGCATTACTCAAAGAACTGTTCTTCAGGTCCTCTAATGTGTCATGCTTAATTAAGAATGCTCACTTTTAGAATTCTTGTGATTTTTGTGTTGTCTTAAATCCCTTCAACTGGTATTTTATTCTATTGGTATTTCCATCTCGGAGAGATGGGAGTCAGTGGTGGGTTTCAATTTTTTTTACTACAGGTTCTGTGGGCGTGGCATTGCTTAGTGGGCGTGGCTTCATGGGCATGGCAGGAGAAGGATACTGTAAAATCTCCATTCCCACCCCATTCCAGGGGAAGATTACTGCAAAATCCCCAATCCCTCCCCACTCCAGTGGAAGGATACTGTAAAATCTCCCTTCCTTTCTGATTAGCTGGGACTTGGAAGGCAGAGAATAGATGGGGGTGGGGCCAGTCAGCATTTTTACTACCGGTTCGCCAAACTACTCAAAATTTCCGCTACCGGTTCTCCAGAACTGGCCAGAACTTGCTGAAACCCACCTCTGATTGGAGTTGAAAGCTGGAACATCCGAAAGGATTCCAACTTATTCTACTGATTTAAAACATAATGTCTTTCTCACAGATTTTGGGCAAGGCATTCACAACCTTCCAAATACAAAAGTCTTTATATTGGTATACTCCAGGCCTTTTCTAATATAGAAAAGCATTCACACAAAGTTTTATTATTTATTATTTATTATTCTTATTTATATGCCGCCCTTCTCCGGAGACTCAGGGCGGCTTACAATGCGTTAAGCAATAGCCTTCATACTTTTGTATATTTTATACAAAGTCAGCTTATTGTCCCCACAAACCGGGTCCTCATTTTGCCCACCTTAGAAAGGATGGAAGGCTGAGTCAACCTTGAGCCTGGTGAGATTCGAACTTACAGTAATTGCAGGCAGCTGGATGTTAAATGCTGCCTTGTAGGAGGCATTAGCCTCCTACGCCACTCAGGCTCTATCAATTATCAATCAATTAATCTGACAAAAAATGCCATTGACTATACAGGTAGTCCTCAACTTACAACAATTGAGCCCAAAATTTATGTTGCTAAGCGAGACATTTCACAACCTTGCTTGTCATAATTGTTAAGGAATCACTGCAGTTGTTAAATTAGCAACAGGGTTGTAAAGTGAATCTGGCTTCCCCTTGACTTTGCTTGTCAGAAGTTCGCAAAAGGTGATCGCATGGACCCTGGAACACAGCAACCATCATAAATATGAGTCAGTTGCCAAGCATTTGAATTTTGAATCACCTGATCGGGCGGATGACACATTGGTCGTATGCATGAAAAACAGTCATAAGTCACTTTTTTCAGTGCCGTTGTAACTTCGAATGGTCACTAAACGAACAGTTGTTAAGTGGAGAACTACCTGTATATTGTATCTTCAATTTCTGAAACTGAGCAAAAGGCAGGGATTTATAAAGACATCTGGAAAGGAAACCAGCATGCCTTTTGCAATTTCACTTAACACCTGTGTGTCCTTAGACATGCATAGTTTAATTTTTGAGATCAGCATGTGCTGTGAGAAAGATCAGCCAAGTACTGAATGTGTCCCACAGTGACTTATTCTGCCACAGTCCTGGTGACTAATGTTTCGTAATGTTTTATCTATCCTTGAGGGCTTGAAAGACAAAACACAGTGAAAAGGGGGAAAGAGCTGTTTTCTTTTGTAAAGCTCTCATTAGGATTTCTTTCTGTTGTTCAGTGGTGGGTTGCCTCCGGTTCACACCAGTTCTA
Source organism: Ptyas mucosa (assembly GCA_012654045.1). Taxonomy (NCBI): domain Eukaryota; kingdom Metazoa; phylum Chordata; class Lepidosauria; order Squamata; family Colubridae; genus Ptyas; species Ptyas mucosa. Next base: position 9,014,980 of record WNWU01000034.1, read on the forward strand.
TAGAACCAGTAGTAAAACTGGCAGGAGGCTCCGCCCACCGACTCCGATGTCATTAAAATGCTTCTGCATGAGTGAAGGGAGCGTGTGCAGCCCGCTGCAAACTGGTAGTAAGGGTAAGTAGAACCCACCCCTGCTGTTGTTGTTATTGTTATCATTATAGACACAAACACACAGCTGCCAGTCCTTTAGCTGGTGTTGGCTTCTACGCAGGGGTGAAATCCAATTTTTTTTTACTATCAGTTCTGTGGGCATGGCTTGGTGGGCATGGTGTGGCTTGGTGAGCGTGGCATGGGAAGGATACCGCAAAATCTCCATTTCCACCCCACTCCAAGGGAAGGATACTGCAAAATCCCCATTTCCTTCCCACTCCTGGGGGAAGGATATTGCAAAATCTCCATTCCCTCCCCACTCCAGGGGAAGGAAAATGCAAAATCCCCATTCCCTCCCCACTCCTGGGGGAAGGATATTGCAAAATCTCCATTCCCACCCCACCCTACTCTGGGGCCAGCCAGAGATGGTATTTGCTGGTTCTCCGAACTACTCAAAATTTCTGCTACCAGTTCTCCAGAACCTGTCAGAACCTGCTGGATTTCACCCTTGCTTCTACATGCATCAAATTCTTCCCCAAAACGTAGAATGTTGTAACGTATAGGCATTGTATATGTGCAGATCCAAGCAGTGTGTCCTTTTCAATTGACAAATGGAAATTTTATTAGTGTATCCATAACCCTTGGGACGACGACAGCCAGTTTATGCTGGAATCTTTCAACTTCGATTTTCAAATCTTGATACTCTCTGACCTTCTGTTGTTTGTTTTCTATTCTATTATCCCCTGATATTGCAATATCAATTATTCACACTTTCTTCATCTCAACCACAGTTGAATTTGTTGTGCTATCTGCCAAGACTGTATCAGTTTGTATACAAGAAATCTCACAATATTATTGTTGTTGTGGTTGTTATGGTTGTTATGGCTGTGCTTTTGAGTCATTGTTGACTCCTGACAACTGCCTGGACCAGCCTTCGCAGTTTTCTTGGCAAACGTTTGGAAGTGGTTTGTCTTTGCCTCCTTCCTAGGGCTGAGAGAGTTTGACTGTCTTCAAGATCAGCTACAGTACCTAACAGAGCTATAGTTATCAGATGTAGTTCCTTGACTTCAGGAAGACTTTCTTTAGGGAAACACATTATTTAAAAGCAGATTTCATCTGCTCCCATTTCATCCATGTATACAGGTTGGTACTGAGAAAAGTGAAATGATTGAGTTGACTCCTTTCAGGCTTGCCTATGGAAAGCCTATTAATTGCCTATTAATTTCAACAGAACCACGGCCAATAATAATAAAATAAAGAAAATCAATCCAGAAATACAACTGTTACAATAATTTTGATGAAAATATGGTCACAGATAACAAAAGTATCTTGAATGAAACAATTAATACAGCATTGAATTGTCCCGCAGCGAGTTATCCTGTGGCTAGTTGGTCGTTGTGACTTGGTTGGACTCAGTACCAACCTGAGATGGCCATGGTGAGTTGTCCTAGACCCTTGAAAGTCAAGAAGAGTAGTAGTATATTGGAAGTTCAGTTCAAAGCAAAATCAATGTAAAGACAAATAATCAAAAGAAAGAACAGTGATTAGCTTTGAGCACCTAGATAGCCATCTGAACATGGATTCAAGTTATAGATAGGTCCACCAACAATCCTATTCTGTCTGGAAGGCAGTTTAGAATCATGATGATAGTTTTCAAAGTAGAATTGTTCCTCAGTAAAGTAATTGTACAATATAAGACCAGGTCCCAACTAAGAAAAGGAGATACTAAAACATTGGTTTTAGTTCATTTTTCTGCCTATGACTCAAAGGTGGTATTCAGCAGGTTCTGACCAGTTCTGGAGAACCGGTAGTGGACATTTTGAGTAGTTCGGAGAACCGGTAAATACCACGTCTTCTTGGCCCTGCTGCCATCTATTCTCTGCCTCCCGAGTCCCAGCTGATCGGTTGGAAATTTTGCAGTAACCTTCCCCTGGAGTAAGGTGGGAATGGAGATTTTACAGTATCCTTCCCCTGCCATGCCCACCAAGCCATGCCCACAGAACTAGTAGTAAAAAAATTTGAATCCCACCACTGCTATGACTGTATATTGACAAAAAGCTTCTTTCTTTCAATCCTGAACATCTGACACAAGCTTTTCTTTTACAAGAAATCAATGAGAAATCAGTCCGTTTTTTGCTCATTGGTCCTTTAACATGCCCCAGTCCCTCGTTGTCTTGCTTACTTGATTGTTATCTGCGTAATCTATAATCCATTTCATAAATCAGTTTTATCAGACACACAGTCTACTCCCCACCTAGATTTTCCCTGCTGAGATATATAGTATACTCGTTCGGCTAGCAACATCCAGAAGGAAAATATATTGTCTTACAACTTTGAAGTACATTCTATTTGGCAGTGCACAGAAGCTACCAAAAAACTATGGCATCTTTTTTTAATTGTGCATTTTCTATGTTTTCTTTTAATATTTGTAAATGGACATCCTATCCAGTGATTCTATTGTTTTGCTCTTCCAGTTGCTTCTTTGCCAGCTAAGGAACTGGACTTGCCAAGACATTTCTCACAGCTTGTATCTTATGATAACTTCCACCGCAAAATACTTGTACTAGAAATAAGCACATGTAATTCAGATAGTAGAAAGAGATTTAAAATATGCAAAACTACTATGGGTAAAAAAACCCAACACCACCTAAACATTGAGCTGTTGTTAAAAGATAGAGAATCTGGGCATCAACGAAATGCTATTATTCAAGAGGAGAGAAAACCTGAGAACAACTTCTTGTAATGGGCTGCATTTGAGAGCAATTTTAAGTTGATTGGAAATCCATGAGTCAGCACTGTTTCCCTCCTGAGGCTGTGGTTGCTATAATTAAGTGAACTGAGTAGAAACACCATTTCTGAAGAGAGCAACAGCTCAAATAACAAATACAGAGAAGGGAGGGGAGAAGGAAGGGGATTACCTGAAGCATTATTATGATTGCTTGCACACTTGGGCAGATGTTTAGACTGGCAATTTGCAATCTGGCATTTTTGTCTACCTCTCGAATCTTTTCCAATCGCCTCACAGCACCTGCCATCTTTTAGTCAAGCTGATCTCTCTCTCAAAACCAAGGGGGAAGAAGCTGGTTTGAAAAAATCTTCCATTACACAAACCAAAATGGCCCTGGAGGATGATGCCCAGCAGGGGTGAAATCCAGCAGGTTCTGACAGGTTCTGGAGAACTGGTAGCAGAAATTTTGAGCAGTTCGGAGAACCGGTAGCGAAAATTTTGAGTAGTTTGGAGAACCGGCAAATACTACCTCTGGCTGGCCCCAGAGTAGGGTGGGAATGGAGATTTTGCAATATCCTTCCCCCAGGAGTGAGGAGGGAATGGGGATTTTGCTGTATCCTTCCCCTGGAGTGGGGTGGGAATGGAGATTTTGCAGTATCCTTCCCCTGCCACACCCACCAAGCCACGCTCACAGAACCGGTAGTAAAAAAATTTGATGCCCAGGGACTAGACAAAATTTGATGCCCAGGGACTAGACAAAGAAACCATCCCAGTCTAAGGAGAAAAAAAATATGAAAGAGGCTGGTCCCATCCTTGGGGTTTACCTGATCTGCCACGAACATAATGATTGGGGCAGAGTGTAACAAAATTGTATTAGGAAGAAAATATTACTGTAGGAATGTAGTAATTAAGACTGCCTTGCGGGCTTGGGATCAGATGAAGACTGGAACTACATAGAAGGAAAAGTAGCTTCCAGGACATATTAGTACAGGAAGTGTTCAACTTACAACAGCTTGTTTAGTGACCGTTCGAAGTTACAACAGCATTGAAAAAAGTGACTTATAACTGTTCTTCACACACTTATGAAGAGCTGTTGTAGCGCAATGGTTAGAATGAAGTATTGCAGGCTACTTCTGCTAACTCCCGGCTGCCAGCAGTTCAGCTGTTCGATTCTTACCGTGTCACTGCGTTTTTTATTACCCCAGGAGGGGAACAGGGCTGATTGCCACCCTGACATACCGGCTCAAGGTTGACTCAGCCTTCCTCGGTAAAGGTTGGTAAAATGAGGAGCCAGATTGTTGGGGGCAATATGCCGACACTGTAAATTGCTTAGAGAGGGTGGTTTATAAGTCTAAATGCTATTACTATTGCTATTACGATCATTGCAGTATCCCCACGGTCACATGATAAAAATTTAGGTGTGCAAGAACACTCACCTGGAGTTTTGAGTAACACTCACCTTGCTGGTCTTTTGTAAGGTACTCAAAACCTGGCTGTACCCTCAGATATTTGGGCAGAAGATGAAGAGAGCTCTTATGCTCTGCTCGCTGGTTTGATTCCTACCTGTACTTTTTGTGATGAATTGGCAATGATTTTTCTTCATCCCATAGTTTGGTTTCTGTGGATTATTAGTTGTTCCATTTTCTTCTTGTTTGTTTTGAACTTCTTGTATGCTGCCAAGGGTCACTACTAGAGAGATGAGTAGCTGTATAAATTGTAAGATTACATAAATAAATCGATAACTGTCAACACATATAAAATCATTTTACAGATCTAAGGTTTATTGAGAACAAAAACTATTAACCTTAAGCATGCAGTAAAAAAAATCCTTGCGTGTGAAGAATCATACATCACGTGAAGAGAATGTAGGAAACTTTAAAAGATATTTGAGTAGAACTTTTTTATTATGCAAATCCATGTCATTTTTTAAAAAGTTACTCAATTGGAAAACCTGTTTAACTGATTAAAAGTGATCAATGATCTTAAAACACTATTCTTCTTAACTCTGTGAGCCTATGAAATCTGTACAAGAACATTTTATTCCCAAATTACTTAAGTAAAGCGTATGTGTATAGGGTACAAATTATGAAAGTTGTGAAGTATGTTCCCAAAAGTGCATTGTATAATCTTCAGGAATATACTCCTTAAGAAGGACATAGAAATTACCCAACAGGGGCAGTATATTGTCAATATAAGGCTACTGTGGACAGATTTTCTGTGATTTTAATTTCAATTTTATAAGCTTATTATTAACTGCAGGTATTGTCTAACCTAATGTGACTTTAGGATATCTTTGCTAGTTACCTTGAGTTTGGAGCAGGAAAAATATTTTTAAATACAAATGCATTTGCAATGCTAAAATGATATGATGAAATGGCTGGGAGATACGAATCCCTTGCGGTAGAAATATGTTTTGTTATCCTTTATCTATGACAATGTTTTCCCAAAACATTTAGATTTCTAATAACAAATTCTGTTCGGGCTCCCAAGAGTAATGAAAGAAGCCCTCAGCAAATCTGTTCCAGAAATAATTCCAAGTATTTTAAAATGAAACTGATTCTCAAATTATTATTTGTATTATTTTTACAACTCACTTTGTAATTTTGATTCCTACAGACATTCAAACTAGATTGCAGCTAACACATATAATTTCCTTGAGCTATTTAGAGGGTATCCATCTATAATTCACTTAGGAAATAAATAACAAGTGGTCTGCATAGCTCGATGTAGAATCATTATTGCAAGTAGATGACAAATGAAACACAGGGCTGAAAACCAACAAAACCAATTAGCGAAGATGATTATAACCTTGTATCCTCATGCGGACTTAATTCATTCCTAGAGCTGCAACGAATGCGTTAGATAAGGAAAATAACATTTATGTGTTCTCATACATGTTTTTTTAATGTAAGGGTAAAAGCATATATTTCAGTGCTAATGAATGTCATAGCTGTTTGCAAGAGCAATATTACGGCATTATTATAGTCTTTGGTTATAGAAATGCCACCATGAGGTAACAGGCTTTCAGAGATTATAGCTCTTGGGAATGCTTGAAAGCAATCCATCTATGGGAAGATATAATGTACAAAATCCTTCCACTGCTCCTGAAAATGCTGTTATAGATAGTCCTCGATTTACAACCATTCATTTGGCATGGCCTCTCCCACCCCTTGAGCCTCCCCACCTCCGCTCTGTGTAATGACTGCAATGGGCAGAGCTGAGATTGGCTAATGACAGCAATATCTTAAGGGCCATTATTCTGGGCTCAATTGTGATCATAAGTCAAGGACTACCTGTATTGGTTTACAACTGCTGTTGTCTCTAAAACTGGCCTGCTGATGGCCATGAGAATAATAATATATAATAATAATATATAATAATAATAATAATAATAATAATAATAATAATAATAATAAAAATAAAAATAAAAAAAAGTGGGTAATTTATGGATTGGCTGAAGCCACAGGTTCCCTTTCTGATTATCTCATCCCTTTATTATATCATTATGCTTCTTAAATTTTTATTTTATTTATTTTTATCCACCTTTATAATTTTTATAAATAACCCAAAAGTGGCGTACCCTGCCACAGTCTATCAGGATTTTGGTGGCTTTACAAGAATACCCAACTATTAAAACATACTCATTAAAGGACTAAGAACATATTTAAAACGCCGAAATTTGGGCCTTAGTTTCCAAACACTCTAGAGAAGACGATCTGCTCTTTCAGGGGTCATGCTTCTTCATTCAGAGACACCAATCAAATGCAACACACACACACACACTATTCCTCACCTATAGCCGTCACTAAGTTTCCAGGTGAGTGGTGGGTTGCCTCCGGTTCAGACCAGTTCTATAGAACCGGTAGTAAAACTGGTGGGAGGCTCCGCCCGCTGACCCTGACATCATCAGAAGCAATGTACTCATGCACAGAAGCTTCTGCCCATGTGCAGAAGCAAGGCGTGCACACAATCCCGTTGCGAACCAGTAGTAAAGGTAAGTAGAACCCACCCCTGGACCAGTTGTTAGGATGGACCATTTCAGAGCTACCTAAGACCTGTTTTCAAAGTTCCACTGGCTACCCACATCATCATGGTAACATAATCGCATTTTGGATGCTTGGCAACCAGCTCATATTTGCAGTATTTCATAGTCATGTGACATCTGTTCCCTGACAATTTGGGGCCAGTTTCTGGAGTTTACTTCTGGTTTCCAGCAAAAAAAGCCCATTGGGGTAAATAGACTTGCATAACCAATACCCCATTCATTTGATGACTGCAGCGTTCACTTAACGACTGATGCAAAAAAGCAAAACAAAAACCACCCCGTAAAATCGGTCACAGGCAACCTGCTTAATGACTGCCATGACTTATGATCATAATTCCAGGCTCAATTACGATCATGAGCCAAGGATACCTGTAATTGACTTTGTCTTACTATGGTTCAATTTTGGACTATTGTCTGCCATTCAAACCCCTTCAGTCTCCAAACATTGTGAAAAGGCCTCAACAGCATTACCAGCACATTCCAGAATAGTGATTTAAAAATGACTATAGCCAGAATACTAATAATACTGAATCCTGAACTGCTGAATGGCCTCTCCCAATGGGCACATGCAAATATTAAATAGCAGTGGGGACAGCCTAGGATGGATCATCCAAATAGGTATGGCCCTGTGGATGATAGGGAGCAGATGTCAATTGTATCTAGAGCAAGAAATGATCTAACCATGACAAAGGTGTTATTGTAATATCTTTCATAACACAGAACAAAAACAACTGTGAGAAGTTCCCAAAAGATGCTCTAATTAATTCATTAGCCTCGAGCCAAGTTTCAAAAGTAATCCAGTCATTTATTAGGAGCATTTATTAGGAGCCATACGTTCAAAAGCAAAACAAGGCATACAATAATATATGGCCACCTATGTGTCATGTTCAAAATCATCTGGGGCAAGCCATGGATGCCATTCACTTCTGGGCTCTACTAGACTCATCCTTCACCATATAGAGGTTGAAGTCCCACAGCATTACAAGTAGGAGGACTCAACCATCAGCTCAACAACCAGGTAATACGGCCCAGGAAACAATCCCAATTTTCAGCAAGGTAATCATACACCAAAGGTAAGTCTAGATTCTCTCTGTTCCAACCTTATACCAACAGAGTTACAAACTATCATAAGCAAGATCTCCTGATAGATCAATGTCATTCCCTCATTGGTCCTAGCCTTGAGGCTGATGCAGATCCCCAAACTCACTTTGGATGATATTTAATAGGGCAATATCACTGCCCTCGCTCAGCCAGGTTTTAGTAATACCTGTGTTTCCCCAAAAATAAGACAGGGTTTTATTTTCTTTTGGGCCCCAAAATAAGTACTAGGGCTTATTTTCAGGGGGTGTCTTATTTTTTTCCCCATGTATGGGAGGCCAATTTCTTCTGCTTGCTTGCGGCAGGGCAGAAGGCCACGCAGTGTGCCAGTTCCGCTGCCACGAGGCAGGGGGTAGAGCTGCCCCATGTGCCCCACACCGGTTTACGTCAGGGCCCCGCAGCCAGGACACCCATGCCCTGACACCTGCCTCGCCTCATGGTGGCGGCTCCAGCAACCCCATCTAGCAGAACCCCTGGTTTCCACCAGTCCACTTCTTCTGCTTGTTTGCAGCTGCAATGCAGCAAGAGGCCAAGCAATGTTCCAGTGCTGTGGCCATGAGGTGAGGTGGAGGTGGGTGGAGCTGCCTGAAACACCCCGCACTGGCTTACCTCAGGGCCCTGCAGCCAGGCCATCCACTTCCTGACACCTGCCTTGCCTCGCAGCCACAGCACCAGCACACCACTCAGCCTCCTGCTCCATTTTGGCTGCAAGCAAGCAGAAGTGGGCTGGCGGTCATGTGGGCTCCTGTGGCATGCTTCCTCCATGAGGTAACTGTCAGGGTGTGGATGGCATGGTTGCGGGGGCCCTGAGGTAAGCTGGTATGGGGCACATGGGGCAGCTCCATCACCACCCCACCTTGCCTTGTAGCTACAGCACCATGAGCAACCAGACAGAATAGGCAGCCGGCCTGAGGTAGGGCTTATTTTGGGGTAGGCTTATTTTCAGGAAAACAGGGTATATGCTTCTTCATTATCAAGTCATAAATTGACAAGCATTGTTCATCTGACATTTATCGTAGGTTCTTGAGAGCTGTTGGTAAAACAATCTGACCAGCAACATGGGGTTACTGGGTTGGAGAATCAAATCAGTCAGATAATGGCCAGCTACTGGAACAAATACTGTACTGCACATTAATACAGTAGTTTGCAATATTGAAAAACAGTGTGGAGTAATGGTTAACGCATCAGGCTAGAAATCAGGCGGCTGAGTTTTAGTCCCACTTAGCGCAAAACCAGCTGGTTGACCTGGGGCTAGTTACTTTCTCTCAGCTCTAGGAACAATGGCAAACCACTCCTGAAAAACCTGGCCAAGAAAGTTGCAGGGACATGTCCAAGGCAGTCTCCAAGAATTCAACATGATTGAATGGAAGAAGAAAAAATTGAGGCTATAAAACTGCAAACGTTTGGGGACCACAAGATGGCAGCAAAAAGATACAGAAAACACTATTGTATACTGCAATCTACAATAGTAGTCATACAGGATTTTTGCAATCCGCATTGGTAGTTTTCCTTTTAAAAAAACACATTTTGAAGTTCTCAGTTTCTCCACTGAGATTTAGAACATAGAATAATATGATTGGAAGGGATTTTTGAAGCTTCTGGTTCTTGTTTGGAAACTTTTCATGACTGTATTCATTCATTCATCTCCCTGCAATTAACCTGTTTTTCTTCTTGACCTTAATTTGGTTGATTTCATTAACCCACATTTTCTGCATTATTATGACATGCTGAAATATAAACTAACTGCCACTTTGCACCAACATATTATTTGTTTAATGCGCCTTATTATTTTTCTTCTGGGTTCTCTTTAACTGCTCCTATGATACACTAAAACAACACAATAGAAGTCTGATTTATATTTGTGCTGAAGCATCAGATCTTCAAATCTTAATGATATGCTGTAAGATTTTTTTCACAGACTAATTGTTTCTCTCTATAATAAACCCTTATAAAGAATTTCAGGCAAACACCTAATTATATTTATTATACAAAGAGCATCTAAACTTAACTATACTTTTTAAAGAAAACAATGGCTAGATGTAATTGATTAATCAAGGAACAAATATGGAAGCATTTAAACTTCTTGGTCTTGAGTAATTTCTGAAACCCAATTAATAATAATCTCTCTGAATTCAGGAACTCACTCCCTGTGACGAACTACAAAAATGTTCCAGGCGCCAAATGTTGCCAAAGATGTACAAAAATAGAAAAGAAAAAAAAAAGTGTTGTTATGAAGCAATATTTCTCAAGCTCTGCAATTTTAAGACATGTGGATTTCAAACTTCCAGAATTCCCTAGCCAGCACATGCTGGCTGGGGAATTCAGAGAGTTGAAATCCACACATATTAAAGTTGTTGAGGTTGACAAATATTATGACAGAGGATGCCAGATCTGCCTCTGTTCAAAAAGAGGCTTCAATCATTCATACCATACAATTATTGTATTTATTTATAGCCAGCCTTTATTATTTTTATAAATAATTGTAGGAAGTTAGCACCCACCCCTCTCCTAGAAAAATGAAATATTTTAGGAGATATTAAAAGGGCAGAATATTTCCCCTAAAAGGGAGGCAGAAACTCAGCCTCCCCCCCCCCCTTTGTCAACAGGCCATTGAGGCCTGGGCCAGTCTATTCTACATAACAAAGATGTACCTCCTTCAAGTAGAGCCATAGTAGGAATTGCCCAAAGCCCCTTCATTACATCATCACCCAGCAAGGCTCAACCAAGCCTGGGACACAGACAGCCTACAAAGCTACCCCTGCATGTCCCCATGGGAGTCTGACAACCAATCAGAATACAAGCTCAAATTCAAAGCCCAACAGAGGGCATAAAGCCAAGGCACTCTCAGCATCTCTGCCCCTTTTTCTGCTCAGGAACTCAAGCCATGTGATCCTGTTCATCAATAAACCTTCTTTCCAAGCAACTTCCATGAATACAGTGTCTCTTTCCCCACTTGGAACTGAACCCAGAAAGATATTTCTTCCAACATCATATATAATTATAAATTATAATTTATGTGAACGTAAAAAGCCATATAAAAAGCAACTACGAGAGCAACTGTGCAGGTGTGGAAGGACACCTGAGGAGAGCAAAGGAAAAGAGATGTGCTTTCTCCCAGTTCCAAAACTTATTCTGACTCCTGCTTTCTTGTTAGGACAACTTTGCTTAATGCATTGTAAGCTGCCCTGTGTCTCCAGCAGGCATATAAATCGATTTTTTTAAAAAAACAACAAAAACTTTAAGGCATGTGGACCGACTCCCAGAATTCCCCAGCCGGCATGCATCTTAACATTATCAAAATTAGCAACCCTTCCTCTGAAGAAAACATCCCTTTCTGGCTGCTTTACTCCAAAGACAAACATCATCTCTCTCTACCCTACATACTCTCAGTTGTTTCACAGGAAAGCTTTTATACACAATTATAGAATGCTGCAGTGGTGAAATCCATTTTTTTTTACTACCGGTTCTGTGGGTGTGGCTTGGTGGGTGTGATGTGGCTTGGTGGGCATGGCAGTGGAAGGATACTGCAAAATCTCCATTCCGCTACTCCTGGGGGAAGGATATTGCAAAATCTCCATTCCCATCTCACTCTGGGGCCAGCCAGAGGTGGTATTTGCCAGTTCTCCGAACCACTCAAAATTTCCACTACCAGTTCTCCAGAACCTGTCAGAACCTGCTGGATTTCACTCCTGGAGTGCTGATACTTGGTTAGACCTTGAAAAGGCCAGACAGGAGAAGCACAGGAGCTGGCAACTGTCTGAGCAGCCTGACCTTCCGCACATATTAAACTTTTTTTTTAATGTTCTTTTTATTTTGGGCTTCTGTAATTGGGAGCTCCCTTTTCTATTTACCTTGACATTATTTGTTTTTCTTCTCTTTTGACTCTTCAGATGCCATTTCTATTTTCCTTTATAATGATTTGCAAGCACTTTGGGATTTGTGGTCTCTGAAGTGGTCTCTAAGACTGAGTGGCTGTGGCTTCCGGCACCCCGGTATAGTCAGCTGGCGCCATCGCTGGCTATTGGGGGTGAGATCTTAGCCTCCTCAGAGAGGGCTCGTAACTTGGGTGTTCTCCTGGATGCATGGCTGTCTTTGGAAGAGCACATGACAGCCGTGGCCAGGGGAGCTTTCTATCGGGTTCGCCTGATGTACCAGTTGCATCCCTTTCTGGACCGGGATGTTCTGCGCACAGTCACTCATGCCCTTGTCACATCCCATCTGGACTACTGCAACACTCTCTACATGGGGCTCCCCTTGAAGAGCACTCGGAGGCTCCAGCTGGTCCAGAATGCGGCCACGCAGGTGGTCATGTAACACCCCTCCTGTGCGAGCTGCACTGGCTCCCACTGGTCTTCCGAGTGCGATTCAAGGTGTTGGTCACCACCTTTAAAGCGCTCCATGGCTTAGGACCAGGGTACATACGAAACCGCCTTCTGCCATCAACAGAATTCTTCCTCCCACCGGCCAATATGCTCCCATAGAGAGGGGCTCCTCAGGGTGCTGTTGGCCAAACAATGCCGACTGGCGACACCCAGGGGGAGAGCCTTCTCTGTGCGGGCACCAGCCCTTTGAAATGAGCTGCCCCTAGAGCTTCGTCTTAGCCCCGACCTGCGTACTTTTTGCCGTGCCCTAAAGACCTTCCTGTTTCAGCAAGCCGGACTGGCCTAATATGAATTTTAAGTGGGCGTATGTGTGTTTTAATTTGAGGGCCAAATTGTATATATTTGTTTTAATTGGTTTTAAATTTTATAAATTCATATGTTTTAATGTGGCTGTACACCGCCCTGAGTCCCCTGGGAGAAGGGCGGTGTCAGGTTACGATGTTATCTCGAATAAATTGCATTCCAAACACAAAGTCTTTGATGAAACCTTTCATTTATTGAGAATAACGATCTGACCCGGACTTCATCGTAGCCGAAACTGACCCTCTGACCCCAAACCCTTCCCTTTCCATTCCTCAATTCTCAGCGTCTCATTGTCACTCTCTCGTCATCTCTACTACTTCACTTTACAGGAATGTCCCCCCTTCCATCTCATCTCCTAGGGGATATTATCTGCCGGGAAAATAAGTACGTGAAAAGTCAAGCTCCTTCTTCTCTCATGTCAGCGCTGGGATGAAAGCAACTTGGAGTGCTGACAGGTGGTATAGAAATCCAATAAACTCTTAAACTCTTAAACTCTCTAAATACTTTTAGTAACTAAATAATAAAATATTATGCTGCTTGCATCTACTGATAGGAAATATTAGAACTGGGGAGTGAAAAATGTGTATGACTTCAGATTCATCAAAATTGTGTGGATTTTGCACAACTGAAACTGGCCATTTGCAAAGATGTACTATTGAAATATTTTGTGGGTTGAGTTGTCACTGAATAATTCTGAGAGCTGGAGATTGCTCTCACACTTAACCTTTGAAAGAATAGAGGGAAAGAGTGTGCTGGGTTCAGATTAAGTGAGAAATTACTTACAGTAATTTTCCAATATTTTAACTCCTTTTTTCTTACCAGTGTATCATCTCTGGCATACCTTGCTCTAAGAATCCTTCATTAGCTTCTTGAAGTTTTTTGATGAAAATAAATCTTTTGCCTCACTGGGATATTGATCAGCTTCCCAATTCTGTTACTTCAGCACGAAAAGGCTGGAAACAGTTAGTACAGCTGATGTTGATTCATACTGGGTTACCTGCAAGAAGCGTTTACTGGTTCAATATGTATTTTTCTCTTCCAAGAACAAAGAATTCCCAGGACTCATGGCAGCTAAAATGGAAAAAGTATTTAGGGGGAAACTGAATAACTGGGATGGAAGGGACCTTGAAGGTCTTCTAATCTAACCTGCAGCTCAAACAGGAAACCCTATATCATTTCAGACAAATGGTTGTCCAATCTCTTCTTAAAAACCTTTAATGATGGAGCTGATTAATTGTTCTAACTGACAGAAAATTTCTCCTTCATTCTAGGTTGCTTCTCTCCTTGATTAGTTTTCATCCCTTACTTTTTGTTCTGCCTTCAGGAGCTTTGGAAAATAGGTTGACCCTAGCTTTTTTCTGGCAGCCCCTTAGATATTGGAATACTGCTATCATGTCACTCCTATTCCTTCTTTTCATTAAACTGGACATATCAATTCCTGCAATCATTCTTCATATGTTTTATCCTCCAGTCTCCTAATCAATGGTGGGTTGCCCTCCGTTCGCACCGGTTCTATAGAACCGGTAGTAAAACTGGTGGGAGGCTCCGCCCACTGACCCTGACTTCATAAAAATACTTCTGCGCAAGCCCAGAAGAGTACATGAGTGCATGAGCAAAGCGAGCGTGTGTACATGGCCCGGTAGTAAAGCATGCATTGCAAACTGGTAGTAAAGGTAAGTAGAACCCACCCCTGACCCAATCATCTTTGTTGCTCTTCTCTGCACTGCTGGTGAGTTGAGGCGGCGGCGGCAACAGGCAGCTGATATTCTGGGAGGCTGATCCAACCGCCAATCAGCTGCGAAGGCTCCAGTGTTCCCCTGGTGAGGCAGCAACGCAGAGATGGGATTCAGCCAGTTTGGCCAAACCGCTTGTTAAAGTTGTGTGGAGAATTGGCTGATCCTACCACTGGCTGGCCCAGGCGTGCTCTACGTCTGCCTGCCCTGTTGGTCAAGTAGTTCTCTGAAGATGCCCTGCTGCTGCCTGCCGTGCCACCATCTGTCATACCGCCGCCTGCCACACCACCGCCTGCTATGACGCCACCTGCTGCACCGCCGCACCCCTGCCACCTGCCGCACCATCATGCCACTGCCTGGTGCATTGCTACACCACCACCTGCTACACCGCCACCTGCCGGAGCAGCACATTTTTAATGCAACTGTGGAAGCATTGCTGTCCTTTTTCAGACTCAGAGAAAACCCTGGACAAACGTGAATGTGTCCTAATTAAATGGTGCATATTTTTAAACATCCTAATTCAAAGGAAAAAGATTCTTCCACAACATTGTTCTAAATACAGAGCCTGTAGTACAGTGGTTTAAAGCACCCTGTTATTAACATCTATTAACATCTGCTGCTTGCAATTACTGCAAGTTCGAATCCCACCAGGCTCAAGGTTGACTCAGCCTTCCATCCTTTCTAAGGTGGGTAAAATGAGGACCCAGATTGTGGGGGCAATAAGCTGACTTTGTATAAATATACAAAAGTATGAAGGCTATTGCTTAACACACTGTAAGCCGCCCTGAGTCTCCGGAGAAGGGCGGCATATAAATCAAATAAAAATAAAAATTAAAATTAAATTAAATTAAATTAAAATTAAATTAAATTATCTCTAGAAATCTGAAAGGACATTTGTTTGTATAAACCAATAGGGTATTGTGGTTGCTTTTCTATGTTTCACACTAAATCATAACTAGTATCTAGAGAAACTTTTTAAAAACATAGATCAATTATATATATTTTCTTTGGAAAGCAAGATTTAGCTTTCAAACTATCCACCAAACTTACGCCATAGTCCTTGAGTATTCCCAAGTAATAATGTGAAAGAGAGCAAGCTTTAAAATGTTATGTTTATTTTCACCTTACGTTCAATAAAAATTCCATTTACTTTTCAAGCACAAATATAAGATTTGCTGTCTATTCTATCAAAAGCAGTGACTTTGTTCAGTGATGGAAGTATAAATATATTGATTTGTACGAAGAAGCCAGTCTGAATCTATATCAAGCAAATGCAAATAAAAAAAAGTATGAGAACTGAGTTGTTAAATGCATTCCTTTCTTCTTGGATATTGGAAAGGTGTTATGTTTTGATGATAGCAACTAAGAACATATTATAAAGGAAGAATCTCCCTGCAGCCAGCCTTTTGACACATAATACACTCCTTTTGATTTATTTTTAAACCTATCTTTTACACAACAATTTGTATTATTTTGTAGTTTACCTTCCAGAATTACCATATTTTTCTGAGTACAAGACGCACCTTTTTCCACCCTAAAAGGGGGTGAAAATTTAGGTGCATCTTATACACCAAATGTAGCCCTGCCCACCCACTGGTCCCCACTCTTTGGCCTCTGCCTCGCAGCAGTTACCTTCTTGCAAGCAAACAGCAAGAAAAAACAGCTCCTTTCAGCTTCAGCACAGCCTAATTAGCACAAGTTGATTGGATCGGCCTCCCGACTCTCAGCTGATTTGCTCTCAGCTGTTTTGCAGGGCTCTGCTGCTTGCTGCAAAGAGGTAAATTGCTGGAGCAGGTTTTTTTTCCTTGTGCTAATCAAGCTATGCTGAAAAAGAAAATGAAAGTAAAGCAGGCTGTTTGCTGCAATGAGGCAAAATTTCTCAGAGGCAGAGGGAGATTTCTTTTTCTACTTTTCCTCACCAAAAAAGGTAGGTGCGTCTTATTTTCTAGTGAGTCTTATACTCTGAAAAATACAGTAAGTTAGATATTATTCTGAGCAAAAGAGCAATATTTGTTTGCTTTAGAGCAGGTATTTTTGTCACAAGATTTTTGTAGGCTCAGAGAAATGAACTAATTCACAGCAAGCACACAAAAACACACAGATACTCCACCCCACTGGGTCCCACACAATTTGCCCTATTTTCCCCCCTCCATCACATCTTGCTCCAGTTATCTTTTTAAGACCACCTTCCCAATTGAGTGTCCAGCCTGATGCGATATGCAACTTTTTCTGTAATGGCCAATTTTCCACGGTGGTTCCTTCTACAGCTCACAACTCTAGCATTTTGCAGCTAATTAATTTTGCCGACAGAAGATGTCTAACTCCCACAGGAAGATTAATTAATACTGGAAGAACGGCGCCCAATTTATTTTCTCTGAAGAACTGTGAAGCACACTAAAGATCACAGCTATTCAATAATTGATTTTGAAGGACAGTTGAAACTTAGAAGAGCCCCCAAAAAACAACAACCTGGGATTAAAGTTTCAATATATATACAGGGTCTCTCCCTTCTCTGGCTCCAATTCCAAAGAGCAGCCTATTGGCATGGACTCTTATCTTATAAATCACTCAGTTCGTCTCTGCTTCTTATTAAAAGCCCAAAGTGGAAAAGAGGGCAAAGCAAGTTGGAAGCTCTCACTGCACAATGATTATTGAGACTGCTTGGAATGGTGAAATTCAATTTTTTTTTTACTACTGGTTCTGTGGGCGCAGCTTGGTGGGCGTGGTGTGGCTTGGTGGGTGTGGCAGAGGAAGGATACTGCAAGATCTCCATTCCCACCCCACTCCTGGGGGAAGGATATTGCAAAATCTTCATTCCCACCCTACTCTAGGACCAGCCAAAGGTGGTATTTGCTGGTTCTCCGAACTACTCAAAATTTCCACTACCAGTTCTCCAGAACCTGACAGAACCTGCTGGATTTCACCCCTGCTGTTTGGTCAATAGATCAAGCACCTTTAATAAAACAAACCCAAAACCTAAGAGCTTTCATTTTTCTTCTTTGACCATAAGATGGAAGCACCACACAGGACAACTTCTTTAAACACCTGGCAAAAGAAAGTTTCCCAAAAGTTTCTCCTGTAGTTCTTATGATTGTTTAAGGAATGTCTGGTGAGATCTGAGAAAGCCTTGAACCTTAAACTGTCTACCGTGGGCCTCACCCCATTCCTAAGAGGTCCGTAAAGGGGCAGTGCATAAGTGCACCAGCGTACCTATTGTCCCTGTCCTACTGTCCCCATTTATTTGTATTCATTTCTCTCGTTCATGTCCATGTTCATATTCATACCTGCTATCTTGTACATGTTTGTCAAACTAATAAACAAATAAAGCCAGTAGTGTTCAAGGTCATTTCCCTGGAGGAAGAATGCTGACATACAAAGTGACTATTTCCAAAACATCTCTTTTAAAATTGATTGGACAATGAGAGACCAGCAATGGGAAGGGACTATGGAGTGGGGGGGGGGGGAGTTAACTGGGAAAATTTGGCAGGCAAACCTCAGTTCTGGGTTGAATTATGGCATTTCACTTGACCTGTAGTAAACTGAACCTTTCTCAAGAAATGGAGTCAAGGACTGTTATTGCTTAAAGGTTCGAGCTGAGGCAGGATTGACAGCCAAAGAACTTGCTGAATATAGATGGCAATGTCCATAAGAGGTCTAATTTTCCTCATCTTGACTGCTAAAAGCAAGAAAAATAATACAAAACGTCTTAAAAACTACACAAATTATACTACTTATACCAGGGGTGGGTTGTACTTATCTTTACTACCGGTTCGCAACGGGATCGCTGATGACGGTATCCGGGGTGGTGGGCGGGGCCTCCCGCCGGTTTTACTACCGGTTCTTGCTAACCGGTCCGAACTGGGGGCAACCCACCACTGACTTATACGTATGACAGAATTTGAATTATCCTGATGCGGAATTGTACTTTTAGATTTGTTTTTTGTTTTGCTTTCGTTTTTATTCAGTTGAAACCCAGCTTCCTCAATCTCTGCCAACCGAATTCTTTTATTAAACAGTGGGATACATAACAAAACTAACTTGTTGATCCTACCCCCATAATCCTGAACACAGGTTACTTTTACCCCTTATCTGTTTTAGGCTACTTCTACCCCTTATCTGTAATCATGAAAACTTATCCTATGTGTATAGTCTATGTGTATGAAATTGTCTTAATTGTCTTAATATTTGTATTGTATGTTTTTTTTTAAATTCTGGCTGTTCACCGCCCTGAGTCCTCAGGGAGAAGGGCGGTATATAAATTGAAAAATAAATAAATAAATAAACAAACAAACAAACAAACAAACAAATAAATAAATGTACATAGGGCTTATATCTGCTTCATTTTAGGTCCAGTGAAATGGGAAAAGCCATCTATTGTCAGCTACAAATATCACCTTTTAAAAGAGATTAATTAATTAGCGGACCATTTCAAGGAATGCAATCGACACAAGCAAAAAGTACATGTATTATATCAAAACATGCATCAGGAAAAGGAAATGAAATTATGTGACATATAATCGATAATACATGCTGATATAAACTTTAGACCTTTTTTTTCCTGTTCCATATTCTTACAGGCAGGTTTCTTTTTTTTAAAAAAAACAAAACCACAAATGACACAAAAGATTGTGTTCTACAATTTTTCATCAGGAGATTGTTGCTGAAGGATATTCAGCAGATACATTATGACAAAGAAAATATCTGCTAAAGCACATGAAACAAAATATTAATGGAATTAATATAATTGATATTAATATAAAATATTAGGATAGTCCTTTATAAGATTTTTTCTTAAAAACTGTGCAATGCTGTCCGTTTCGAATCATTTACACCCTCACTAAATAAGTGTGTGTGTGTGTTTTTTTTTTCTGAGGTTTTTGCGGGCCGAAAACACCAGCCTGAAGATGACAAATGAGACTTAGACGAAACGTCACCAAGACACTTCCAATTTTACGCGGGAGAAAACCCGAATAACCAAAGACCTACATACAAACACCCGTGAAAACCTCAGAAAACATATATATATATATATACACACCCACACACACATACAGTATATATATAATGTAAAGCCATTTACCAGTCTGATATTCTTAAACGATAAACTATTTTATCTTTCATCTCAGTGTCAAAATGCTGATTAAATTATCTTTCTCATTAAACATTGCTTCATAAAATACTGACAAATATGAAATGTAAACTCAGTAAAAACAAAGTAAACATAGTTACATAAAGACAGAATTCCTTGCAGGAAATTAATACGTCAGCTTTTGAGAGTATTATTTTTTTTCCAAACCAGTATTGCATCTTTGACTGGCACTGGTTCTTTGTAGCAAAATGGGTGTATGACTTAGAAATTGCATATGAAATATGATACAACTTTGTGTTGAAGTTTAACCCATTGCCATCCTTCTGAGGTGGGTAAAAGGAGGACCCAGGTTGTTAGAGGCAATCTGCTGACTCTGTAAACCGCTTAGAAAGGGCTAAAAAGCACTGTGAAGCGGTATGTAAGTCTAAGTGCTATTGCTATTATTAATGCCCATTAATTTGAGTAAGAGATTTATAGAGAGACAGTTTAGTCTAGTAGTTATGGCATCAGGCTAGAAACCAGGAGACTGCAGTTTCTAGTTCTACCTTAAACACAAAGCCAAATGGGTGACCTTGGGCCAGTCACTCTCCCTAAGCCTCAGAAAGGAAGCAAGGGCAAACTACTTCCTAAATCTTGCCAAGAAAACTGCAAGGAGGCACTTGTTATCTGTCAACGTCAAGCGCAAATAAAGAGTATTCATTGAGTTCAAAGCACAGAAGAGTTTATTATTGCTTCCTCTATACAAGAATCTAATCAGCTAACAGTCAAAGCTAAGTTGTCACCAGATAAGAGTCAAAGGAATTCACAGGGAGCTGGCCTTGGGTCTCTTGTGACAACGCAAAGACTCCAAACTGATAACACATTTAACTCTGCTTTCCAGCTCAGTCTGCTCTTCTCCTACATCAACACTGATTTGAAGGTGCAAAAAAAAAAAGAAAAAGAAAAAAGAGGCTTTTAAGTCCATAACTAAGCCTGAACTGTGGTTGTAGTGGTCATTAAGCAGGCCACCATATCACCACCCCTGATTTTACAACTCTTTTTTGTGGTGGTTGTTAAGCAAACACCACCACAGTCGGTAAGCAAATGGAACAGTCATTAAGCAAATCCATTTTAGCAAATGCACTTTTCCCCCCCTAGAAAGTGGAAATAAACATCCATTTCTGGCAAAAAAAAATGCCAAAAATTGCAGTCACATGACTACAGGATGCAGCAAACAACTGTAAATGCAAGCCAGTTACTAAATGCCAAAAATGTGATGATCAGGAGACCTGCACAGATGTC
Organism: Ptyas mucosa; assembly: GCA_012654045.1. Taxonomy (NCBI): domain Eukaryota; kingdom Metazoa; phylum Chordata; class Lepidosauria; order Squamata; family Colubridae; genus Ptyas; species Ptyas mucosa. The sequence goes on from WNWU01000034.1 coordinate 9,035,728, forward strand.
TTCTAAATGTGAGTCGTTGTAATGAAGATAGTTTTTCAAATTTAGTTCTGCTACCAGTATGATACAATGACTTCCTTGTTTAGAATGTGAGCAGGTACCTTGTAATTGTAGATGTTCTACCGGAAAGGGAAGCAATACTATTACTGTTAGGCACTTCAATAACTGCTGTGAGTACTCATTTTGGGTCCAATTTTCTGTCTGTGAGTGTTACATGGGTTGAATTGTTCCTTTGATTCTGAACACTCTCTAGCAGTATCTCATGTTATGATAGCACTTTGTACCCAGCAGTAAATAGAAGCTGCAGTTTCCCTAAAGATCTATTACAAAAGTAGTCAGTGGGGAAAATGAATATGGGATAGAAGATAACATGAGGACAGATTGAAGTCTATATCTATATTCTATGAAGGAGGTGGCCAACGTACTGCTGGCATGTAAGGCCTATGTAATTTTTGGAACTGAAAAGAATAGAAAAAAATATGATTATTTCAGATGAATTCCCACCAGGTTTTATGCACAGTTTCTTATAATTTACTGGTAGCTCGATGATGTCAAGGACAGTTGTGAAGCACATGCCTTAAAAACAACAATAATTCGATGAATTTCAGGTGATCTGAAATAAAAATGCACATTAGAAGTTCCTGTATGAAGTGTTAGGGAGATTTTCTTGGTCTAATAAGACATAAATATTATGGGTCTCAATTTTAACATTCTGACACGTTTTTGGGAGGCAGTGTTAAGGCATGAATTCTGCAGTAAATTGTAAAACTATATGCCTGCATGTAGAACCTTACTCTTTTTACGTGTGGTTTTCTGATAAATAGTACACAATGGCAGGATAAATTTTACTCTGAAATGGCTTCCCTGTGAATTTGATACAAGAAAGAGTTATATTCTTTGCAGTTGCTAGGATGCAAAGTACCTTTCCATAAAATGTTAGAATGCAGGTGTTGCATGTCTTAGTTTTGACTAACATTTTCAGAATACACTTTGGCTGATCAGTACATTGAAATTTCTTCTTCTTCTTCTTCTTCTTCTTCTTCTTCTTCTTCTTCTTCTTCTTCCTTCTTTTTCTCTCCTCCTCCTCCTCCTCCTCCTCCTCCTCCTCCTCCTCCTCCTCCCATTACTGTTAAGTCCGGATACGAAAAGAGAAGCAGGACGATCGTAGTGAAGTAAAACAACTGTTTATTTCAGGCAACAGGGAATAACAACAAATAACTACGAACTGAGGACTGCCCGAGACGGTAGCTCTTTTTACCGGAAGCTGTCCAGCCTGTCAGCCACTGATGCTTGTTCGTTTTCCCGCCGGCGGGAAAACAAACCAATGAGTGAAGGTTGATGTAAGACTCACTCCTACTTGCATATTCAATACTCCTCCCAATGAGCAAAGGCTGATGTAAGACTCACTCCTACTTGCATATTCAACAATTATTATTACTCTTCTTCCCCTTCCTTCCCTCCCTTTCCCCTTTTCCCCCCTCTTCCTCCTCCTCCACCATTGTGGGTATTGACGGAGATACAAAGTTCTGGCTCTTGATCTTCTGGTGATTTTAACCATTGTTAATTGATGTTGTCCCTCCATCTTCTTCTAGGTCGGCCTCGTGTCCTTTGAACTTCTCCTCTTTTTGTATATGCCTAATGGGAATCCCAAGACATCCTCTCCAGATGAGCAAATCACTTTTTTAAGATTGGTTCAATGCCAATTCTTTCTCTTCTGGTCATTCCAGCAGCTTTTCTCAAATATTTCAAGGGGAAATGGGCAAATAAAGTTATTCTGTTACTATTCTTATTCTATAGGGAGTCTAATCCTAAACTGCATCAATTGAAAGGATATAATGAACATAGCATGAAAAATCGTAAATAACAGCTGCCATTTCCACACTGAGAGACAAATGTATAAGTGAAAGCTGTATCACTGTGTTAACAGATTCATCAAAAGCATTCCTAAAATAAATCCAATTCATCTCCATCTGCAGGTGACTGTTCAACAAATGATGCTTCCTTCCCTTTCCCATGTTGACTGATTTGCATGGTGGCTCAATAATAGCATCTAATTTCCATATAGATTAAAAATTACCTTGAAGTCTATTTACACCCTGATGAGCCAAAGACAATACAACAAAATGCTGATCTATGAGTTTTATTAAGTCTATGTTGCATAAAATATTAGAAATCTCTTATGTGTCCAACTGTTCTTCTGTGGGTCACTTAGACTAATTGCTCCTCCAAAGGTGGTGGTGGTGGTGATGATGATGATGATGATGATGATGATAGGTACTATCTTAAAGTAGTGGTGGAGCTTGTGCCCTAGTGGGATTGTGGGGTTTATGTGCTCTGAGGAAGGTGAGAGTTATTCCAGAGTTTATCATACTGGGCAGATCTCATTAAAGGAGTCAGATGAAGAATGTCTCCCCTAGGGGTGGGTTGTACTTACCTTTACTACTGGTTCGCATTGCATGCGCAGATCACCTATGATGACGTCTGGGTCAGTGGGTGGAACCTCCCGCCGGTTTTACTACCAACTAGGGGCAACCCACCACTGGTCTCCCCCATAAACAACAACCCATGAGACATGAGTTATAGAAACCCTTATTGGATCGGTCATCACCTGGGTCAACAAGGACCATGCTAGGTATTGGAATTCTTGGACATCTGGTGACAAATGTGCTACAGGACTCAGGATTGTTGGCTGAACAAACAGGGGTAACAGCTGCAGGACTACTGGGGGGAAAATGGTATTTACCTGTCACAAGTGTTCAGAAACTGAAAACAAAGAAATAAATGATTTGTTATTAATAGCCTTGAGTGCAATCCCAAAACATCTGGAGCACCACTTGAACACCATCGGCATTGACAAAATCACCAGGCTCGTCAATTGCAAAAAGCAGCTTTACTTGAAACAGCTTATATCCTGCAACAATACCTTTAACACCATCAAACAAATCTGCCTATCCCAGGTCCTTGGGAAGAGCTCAGTAGGTGGGTAAAAATGCCAAACCCAGTTTAAACATCTGCCTGAATATGCAACCAACCATAATGCAGGTAGTCCTCGACTTACAACCACAAATGAGCCCAAAATTTCTGTTGCTTAAGTGAAACATTTGTTAACTAAGTTTGGCCCCGTTTTACAACTTTTCTTCCCACCGTTGTTAAGTGAATCACTGCAGTTGATAAGTTAGTAACACGGTTGTTAAATGAATCTGGATTCCCCACTGACTTTGCTTGTCACAAGATTACTAAAGGTGAATCATGTGATTCTGGGACACTGCAACCGTCATAAATATGAATCAGTTGCCAAGCGTCTGACTTTTGATCACGTGACCATGGGGATGCTGCAATGGTCATAAGTGTGAAAAACAGTGATAAGTCACATTTTCCAGTGCTGTTGTAACTTTGAACAGTCACTAAATGAACTGTTGTAAGTGGAGGACTGCTTGTAATAATGTATTAAAAACAAAAGAAAAGTTGGATAACCAAGAGCTCTTACACTGTCCTTAGTTTGCTTTCTCCTTTCCCAGTTTGATCTTGAATAACTCAAGTGCAATTCTTAGAAACTATGCTGTGAATTACAGTCCTGCCATCTTCACCCTATCTTCCTGTGGCTGTGGTGCCTGACATCATTATCTCTATTTGGTTGTTGCTGAATGCCTGAGATAGCATTTCCACTCCATATCTTGTTTGTTTATTTGTCTTGCAGGCTGCATATCATCTCCTCTTTGCAAACCCAAGCTTTACAAACTCTTCATTTGGATTACTTTCGTTATAATTCTTTCAATATACCACCCAGTTTCTAGTTCCATTTTTGTCAGGATTTGCAAATTGCATTAAAACCACTTAAGCAAAATAATTGTTTTGTTTTGTTTATTTCTGGGTTTTTGTTTTTACAGCTGGTGGAAACTGTCTCATTTGTTTCCATGTTCCATTTTGTATCCACCAAAGAAATTCCAATTGACTTGAATAAGCCCTAGAATTTGGCCATGATTGGGAGTGAAAAAACATAATTTAAGAGACTTTGGACAAGATTAATTGGAGTGCTCTATGAAATCAATAGCTACCAAAAGGACACAATAGGAAATGCATATAATAGATTCTCATTGAAATAATAAATTACTTTGTTTTTAGAACTGGGGAGACTGGAAAGAAAATCTATTCCCATATCCAAGTCAAATTAGTCACAAGTCTAATTGTGGAAAGGAGATTGATTGATTGATTGATTTATTAATTAATTAGATTTGTATACCGCCCTACTTCTGAAGGACTCAGGGCGGTGAACAGTTAAACGATAAATACGGAATACTGATATTCAGAAACCGATTAAAAATACAATTGAATAGTTTGATTTAGAATGGAATTAAATTAAACATCTCAAATTCAGATGTAGGTAGATTCAGATTTAAAGAATTTAAAAGTGGTTTTAAGGGAGGTTAGGTCAGGCCGGCTTGTATGAATAGGAATGTTTTGAGGGCCCGGCGGAAAGCCCGAAGATCTAGGATTAACCGTATTTCCAAGGGCAGCTCGTTCCAGATTGTGGGTGCTCTCACAGAGAAGGCTCTCCCCCTGGGGGCCGCCAGTCGACATTGTTTGGTCGACGGCACCCTGAGAAGTCCCTCTCTATGGGAGCGTACTGGTCGATGGGAGGTTATTGGTGGCAGAAGGCGGTCTCGTAAATACCCCGGTCCTAAGCCATGGAGCGCTTTAAAGATGGTAACTGAAACCTTGAAGTGCACCCGGAAGACCACAGGGAGCCAGTGCAGCTCGCGTAGGAGGGGAGCCACATGGGAGTGCCACGCTGCTCCCATAATAACCCGTGCGGCTGCATTCTGGACTAACTGGAGCCTCCGGATGCTCTTCAAGGGGAGCCCCATGTAGAGAGCATTACAGTAGTCCATGCGGGAAGTGACGAGGGCATGAGTGACTGTATTTAACAAGTCCCGATCTAGAAAGGGTCACAACTGGCGTATCAGGCGAACCTGATAAAAAGCTCTTCTGGCCACAGCTGTCAAGTGTTCTTCTAAAGACAGCCGTGAATCCAGGAGGACACCTAGGTTGCGAGCCCTCTCTGTGGGGGCTAATGACTTGCCCCCAATAGTCAATGATGGTATAAATTGACTATAACGGGATGACGGAAACCACAGCCACTCGGTCTTGGATGGGTTTAGCCTGAGTCTGTTCCTCCCCATCCAGATCCGTACAGCCTCCAAGCACCGGGACATCACTTCAAGGGCATAATTGGGGTGGTTCGGGGTGGAGATGTACAGCTGGGTGTCATCAGCGTACTGGTGGTACTTCACCCCAAAACCACGGATGATCTCACCCAGTGGCTTCACATAAATGTTGAACAGGAGGGGTGAGAGAACCGACCCTTGTGGCACCCCACATACAAGGGGCCTCCGGGTTGATCTCTGCCCCCCTGTCAACACAGTCTGCGACCGGTCAGAGAGAAAGGAGGAGAACCATCGTAATACGGTGCCCCCCACTCCCAACTCTTCCAATCGGTGCAGCATGATACCATGATCGATGGTATCAAAAGCTGCTGAGAGGTCTAATAGGACCAGGACGGAGGAGCAACCTCTGTCCCGGGCTCTCCAGAGATCATCAACCAATGCGACCAATGCCGTTTCCGTGCTGTATCCAGGCCTGAAGCCCGACTGGAACAGATCCAGATAAGCCGATTCATCCAGGTACTGAGGGAGCTGTCGTGCTACCACACACTCAACAACCTTTGCAATAAAGCGAAGGTTGGAGACTGGACGGTAATTAGCTAATACTGCAGGGTCCAGGGAAGGCTTCTTGAGGAGAGGTCTCACCACTGCCTCTTTCAAGACAGTAGGAAAAACACCCTCACTCAGAGAGGCATTTATGATTCCCTGGAGCCAGCCTCGTGTAACCTCCCAAGAGGCCAGCACCAACCAGGAGGGACACGGGTCCAATAAACATGTGGTAGCATTCAGTCTCCTCAGTATCCTGTCCACGTTTTCAAGAGTTACAGAGTCAAACTCTTCCCAGATAATATTCTCAAGACCTGCCCCCATCCTTTCCCTTGAATCTACTATGTCAGAGTCCAGGTGTTCCCAAATCTGAGCAATTTTATCATACAGATATTGTACAAAATCCTCGGCTCTACCCTCCAAGGTAGAGGAAGAATGTACCGAAGAATCAAATGTACAACAGGTTTTTTTTACATTATAATTATTGATAATTGCATTGTAGCATTCAATGATCCAGCATCACAGGCTGGATGCACAAATTGTGTTGATTTCTTACTATGCGTAATTTTTCAAAAATGGATAAGAAATAGCAGTAGGTCTGCAAACTTGTTGCACTCATCTTCAGTGTTCCCACCGCCATCACTCAATGACTCTTTTCAGTTGCATTATTCCCCAGTGTCTCTCTGTCATATTTAATATCATGTTTAATATTAATAATTTTGCATGGCTCCAGAAGAGTTATCTAGGGATTTAATTTCAGAATTGTATGGTTATTTATTTATTTGTTTATTTTATTTGGTTAGATTTTTATACCGCCCTTCTCCTTCCGGACTCAGGGCGGTGCACAGCCAACTAAAAACATTTATATACAAAAATCAAGACAAATTTTAAAATAATTTAAATAGATTTGGCCCATAATTTAAAATCGAATTAAAATCAATATCAAAACTTTAAAATCAGTAACATGGGGTCAGGCCAGCCCAGCTAACTGGAAGAAATAAATTTTAAGGGCCCAACGAAAAGTCCGGAGGTCTGGGATCACTCGTATCTCTGGGGGGAGGTTATTCCAGAGGGTGGGCACCATCACAGAAAAGGCTCTCCCCCTGGGGGTCGCCAGCCGACATTGTCTGGCCGACGGCACCCTGAGGAGGCCCTCTCTGTGGGAGCGAACAGGCCGGTGGGAGGCAGTTGGTGGCAGAAGGCAGTCCCGTAAATACCCCGGCCCTAATTAGCAGATGCTCAATTCATGTGGAAGTCTAAAAAATGTGTTGATGACATTTATCTGCCTTCAAAGGGAAGGACTCCAAAAACAACAGCCAATAAAAACATCAGCTCTGAGAAACATCATTAAAGCCAGAGCATAGAAACATACCACACTGAACACTGTCTTCTGGCTCATCAACATGTTGAAGAGATCATGGTTATGGTTAATACATTACTGCATACATGGCTTATTTGGCCAGTATAAAAAGTTTTGGGGAAGACGTTTTGCAAACTATTGTCATTACAACTGTTCAAAATATTCCATATTTTGTAATGCATTGCTTCTCCTCTCATTAATCATCATTACTTAGATTAATATAAATTACAATACAATTACATCGTCCTAAAAGACAGCAGCAAATTTTACCTGGATGCCAACTGGTATAGAACTTGGCTCTCTCTGAAAACGTAAGCCACAGTAGTAGAAAATTGAGAAACATGAATCATAAAGGCACAGTTGTAGATGCACTGTCTCCTTTTATTTTGTTTCACATTCATCCTATATCACTCAGCTGTTGGTCTAAAAGTCAGTTTTCTAAAGTCACTTCTTATTATTTTCAAATTACATTGCCAAGCTTCCTTGTATGTTATGGTTTTCTTTTGACATAGCATGGGTTTCATGGGGATAGTTTGGTTTCAATTTTCACTTTAATAAAATTTAAGGCTTCTGAATGTATGACTAAAGCCGTGGTTGAAATTTACCACAGGACTCTTGTGGTGATCACCAATTTCGGAAATAGTAAAATAGTAAAAGAATTCAGGCTTGCTATTTCTGCATTTGAAAAGTCCAGTTTGTTGCAATAACATCTTGTAGATACCAATATACCCAATTACTACAGGAAGAAGGGTCTCCCCAGAATTCTTCTGGATCTTCAGAATTCTACAAAGTATAGTTTTTAAATCCTCCATTGTCTCTATCCAACCTCATCAAGATAAGCATTTTATAAATTAGTGAATTGAAGCTTCAGTTTTGTTCTGCTTTTTCTTTTCTCTTCCTCACCTTTTAAAAACTGTGGTTATTTATTTGTATGGCCACCCAACTCACTCTCAGTGGCCACTCCTGGTGGCTTACAAAAGATAAAAAAATATATAAAAACAATAAAAAGTAATATTCCCCCAACCCCTTAGCAACAACAACAACCAATCAATTAATCAATCAATCCACTTGATGGCTTCCATCCCACTCTTGGGTCCCCAAGTCCATTGGTAAAAGGTCTTCAGGGCCATAGAAAATGTGTCAAAGTGGGGGCTAATCTTATCTCCACAGGCATGTTCCACAGGGAGGGAACCACCACAGAGAAGGCTCTTCTTTTTAGCCCTTCTAGGAAGACCTGCTTAGGAGAGGAAACCTGTAGTATTCCCTGCCTCCCCACTCTCTGGTGGGTTGGGTAGATGTGATCACAAAAAGAGAGTCTCTTCAAATAACCTGGACCCAAGCCATGTAGGGCTTAAAGGTAGCAACCAGTACTTTGAATTGGACTCGGAAATAAACTGGTCACCAATGAAGCCCCACACATATGCACACTGAGATGACGCATATGCATACTGAGGCATATGCATCATACAGACACAACACCATGGAGGTTGCTGCATTTTGAACCAATTGAAGCTTCCAGTTATGCTTTCCTGGATCATAATCCTGTTTCTTTCATTTGAATTTATATAATTTGCTTTGGAAATCTTTCCAAATAATGATTGGGGTATACACACTTTAAAATGTAAATAATTTTCAGCAAGTATCCTCTAGAGGCGTGATGGTGAACCTATGGCACGCGTGCCACAGGTGGCACACGGAGCCGTATCTGTGGGCACACAAGCGTTGCCCTAGCTCAGCACCAGCATGCATGGCCACCTGATTTTTGGCCCTTCCGGGCCCACCGAAAGTCAGGAAACAGGCCGTTTCCAGCCTCTGGAGGGCCTCTGCGGGGGTGGGGAAGCCATTTTCGCCCTCCCCAGGCTCCAAGAATGCCTCTGGAGCCTGAGGAGGGCGAAAAATGGGCCTACCAGACCCATCGCGCCATTGTGTGCCGAAAGCGGTGGGAGCACAGGGGGGGGCCACACGCACATTTGCAGGGGGGCGCATTGAATTAATGGTGTGGGCACACACGCGCACAAACCCCCCGTGCTCCCCCCGCTTTTGGCACACGATGGGAAAAGGTTAGCCATCACTGCTCTAGAGTAATCTTGTAAATCATATTCTAAGTTAGTACCGTAGTATCACATAGATTTTTCATTAATGTCAGAGTATATGACATTCTAAATGAATGTGAGGAACTTTACGAATGTGTGGAAACAGATCTAAGTGGCACTGAATAATCTAATAACAGAAGCCTCCCTCTTGAAAAAGAAATAGGACGCATAGGAATTGAAATAGTGGTTAAAAATGCACGTTAACACCTGAATCCTGCAAAAGAAAGTTGTAGTATATGCTTCAAATGCTCTAAAGCATTCCTTCCAAGCATACTCCCACATTTCAAGTGTCACTCTGAATGTTATTTTTTAAAACATACTTGCTCATAAAATTTGGGATGCAGGGAACTTAAAAAGGAACGGTTTTTCCTTACAATTGCTTTTTTTTTTTTTTAATGGAAACATTGGCATTTTGGATTTTCTCCAAACATGCTGACGTCTCCCTCATTTTAGTTTTACTTAAAACCATGGTAATGGTAACTGAATTCTCTGTTAAACCTAAATTACATCCAATATTTTACTAATGGTCTCAAAACAAAGCTATGGTTTGCTAGTTTCATCTTGCATACTACTTCCACTATTGAATTCTACTTCTCTTAAACTGAAGAGGATGTAGGGATTCACCATAATAAACTCATCTATTTTTATCTAAACTCGTTACCGGGCTAAAAGTTTTAAGTTCCTTTCCCAACAGATGTTATTTTCAGGACTGTTCTCATTATTCTACTTTTTTAAAATAAAGATTTTAGTTTTACTGCTAAATAAGTGAGTTGCTAGAAAAATCTCATTCATAAGAACTATCTGGATTATACATTAGAATAAGTTTCTGAATAAAATAACATTAATTCTAATAACTGCATCTTTAATTGTGAAAAGGCTGAGCGTCCATGATACACTACATTGAAATAAGAACAGATATGCTCCAAAAATATTGTAACAGTACGTTAACTTTCAGTGCATTAACTTTAGACAATACTCTAAAGCCAGGATCAAACCATCAGATGATACTAAAATAATATTGGTCATTTTTTTCTGCTTATGTTTTTTATACAAAAAACATCGAAGTGATGTCCCAGTGCCTGGAAGCCATGCGGATCTGGATGGGGAGAAACAAGCTCAAGCTCAACCCATCCAAGACAGAGTGGCTGTGGCTCCCGGCATCCCGATATAGTCAGTTGACTCCATCACTGACTATCGGGGGCGAGTCTTTGGCCCCTGCGGAAAGGGCCCGCAATCTGGGAGTCCTCCTGGATAGGCAGCTGTCTTTGGAGGAACATCTGACGGCTGTTGCCAGGGGGACCTTTTGTCAGGTTCGCCTGATTCGCCAGTTGCGGCCCTTTCTTGATCGGGATTCCCTGTGCACGCCCTCGTCACCTCTCGCCTAGACTACTGTAATGCTCTCTACATGGGGCTCCCCTTGAAGAGCACCCGGAGGCTCCAACTGGTCCAGAACGCAGCCGCGCGGGTAGTGACGGGAGCAGTATGGCGCTCCCACATAACACCGCTCCTGCGCGAGCTGCACTGGTTCCCGGTGGTCTTCCGGGTGCGCTTCAAGGTGTTGGTGATCACCTTTAAAGCGCTCCATGGCATAGGGCCTAGTTATCTCCGAGACTGCCTGCTGTCACCGATGACCTCCCATCGACCCGTGCGCTCCCACAGAGAGGGCCTCCTCAGGGTGCCATCAGCCAAACAATGTAGGCTGGTGGCCCCCAGGGGGAGAGCCTTCTCTGTGAGGGCACCCACCCTCTGGAACCAGTTGCCCCCGGAGATTAGGAGAATTCATGACCTCAATGCCTTCTGCCGTGCCCTTAAAACACATTTTTTCCAACAAGCCGGGCTGGCTTAAGAAGAAATTTTAAATTTTAAATTTTAATTGGTTTGTTAGTTTTAATTCTGGAGCCAAATTTATAAATATTTTAACTGTTTTAATATTTGCATTTTATGTTTTTATTTCTGGCTGTACACCGCCCTGAGTCCTCAGGGAGAAGGGCGGTATATAAATTGGAAATAAAGAGACTTCCGCTGTTGCCGTCAGCTGTTGCGGACGGTCCTTTGAAGACCGCCAGCCCGATCGCCCGTAAAAGAGCCGTTTCGGCAACTGAAACGGCTCGAAAAACTCCAAGACGTAAAGGGCTTGTGAGGAGAGCCGGCGGCTGCAGGTAGAGTCCCCTGTGAGACCCCCAGAAAGCTTTTCTTGCTTCTGGGGAGTTAACAGGGTGGGACTCCCTATCCACCCCGCTGAAGCTCCGGACGACTGGGAAACTCTGCTTCAAAGCAGAACAAGACAGCACGGCAGCATTACTAATAACAACGAAAAATAAGGAAGATTTCAAACTTCTCACTAAACAGCAAGTATTGGAAGCTTTTTGGACTATTTTAAAGAGTTTTTAAAGTGAAAGTAATCTGGCTCTGAGAAAAGGGGAGGGAAAAAAAATGGCGCTTGCTTTCAGTGGAGAGAGCTGAAAGCGAAAGTAATTTGATTACTGTATCCGGCTACATTTTAAAGTAACAAATCCGGCTGGAAGAGGCAGAAGTATCCAAAAAACAAAATAACATAAAATAAAAATACCAATTGACTTTTATAGACCTGATTGAATCTGGAGAACTTTTTGGGAAAAGTTGCTAGAGTTTGTGGAAAAGGAAGATCCTTAAGAGGTAAAATGGCAACAAAGCAACCAGGGGGGGGGGGGTTCCCCCACACATAAACAGAAACAGCCTCAAACAGCGCAGTTGCAATCTCAGACAAAGGAAGAAAGCCAATATGATATTATTATTAAAGAAATTCAAAGATCAGAGAAGGAGGTTAAAGGAATGCTTCAAGAGAAATATGATTCAGTTAAACAAGATATTCAAACAGTGGTTAAAGGCCTGTCTGAGGTAGTGTTGCAGATTGATAAAAAAGTGGAGAATCTTGCCTCAGAGATGGAGACCAAATTCAGAGCTTCTGACTCAAAAATTATAGAAATTGAAGAAGTTACACAAAAAATGCAAAATGAGATTACTATGATGCAATTTCGATCAATGGAATATGCTATCAGATTGAGAGGTGTAAAAGAGAACACCAGGGAAGATCTTAGGAAAATTTGTGCAGAGGCTTTGGCAGTTATGTTGAAAGTGGAACCAGATCTGGTTTTGTGCAAGATGGACAAGGTCTACAGAGTTAATTCTCGTGTGGCGGTACAAAGACAACTGCCTAGAGATGTGGTTATATATTTTACAGATAGAAGAATGAGAAATGAAATCTTGCAAAATTCTTTTGTTACAACAGTTCAAGTTGATGGAAGTGAGATTGGAGTTTTTAAAGAACTACCACCTAAAATGTTAAGAGATAGAAAGGATTTTGGATTTTTGGTGACAGAATTGAAAAGACAGAACATACAATTTAGGTGGGATGCCCCAATAGGTGTAATACTCAGGCTGCGAGGAGTGAGATACCGCCTTAACACTATTGAAAAAGCAGAAGAATTTTATTACAACGTTTTGAAAGCGGGCTCTCCTCCTCCACGCACATCTTCACCAATAGATAAAGAAGCTCAATTACAAGCTGAGATTGATCAAGAAACAGAAGCACAAATAAGGCAGTCGCAAAGGGAGGCAAGAGAATTAATGGGAGCAGTAGGTGGTGTTGTGGTTGACCCTTTTGCACCATTTGAAGCTTCTCCTTTGGAAGAAATGTCTAAAACTATCACAGAGGAGGCGATGGCTTTGGAAGTAACAACATCCAAAGTGGAAGAGCAACGCATAACCAGAGCAATGTCTAAACAAATGAAGCAACAGCAGCAAGAATATATAAAGCCACAGCGTGAGAAAAGACCTAAAGATAAGCAGCAAGCTGAAGTCATGGGAGGAGCTAAACCGAAGATTGCTACCGTAGGAGAGAATCTTCAACAATTGCTCTCAAAACTTCAGACAGGGTCAAATGGCACTTAAATTTTTGTCTTGGAATGTTAACGGATTGAATTCTCCGCAAAAAAGAAGGAAGATATTCCACTATTTGAGACAATTTCATAATGATGTTATCTGTTTACAGGAGACTCATGTAAAATTGCAAGATCAGAAATACTTGATAAATTCAAAATTGGGAACGCAATTTGCTGCTTCAAATCTGGAAAAGAAGAATGGAGTGGTGATATATATAAATAAGAAACTTGTAGCTAAAATTATAGAAGCAGATAAAGATGGAAGATATATTGCAGTTGAAGTTATTACAGATGCTGGACCAATCTTGTTGGTCGGAATATATGCCCCAAATCAACAGCAGGAAAATTTTTACAAGTTACTTCATTCAAAAATTCTGGATTGGGACTACTCAAACATTATAATAATGGGCGACTGGAATGGAGTAATCCAACCTAGATTGGATAAAAAAACCACGGCCAAAATAGGGAATAAATTACCACAAGCTTTTTTCGAACTGAAAGAGGATTTGGAATTGAAAGATATTTGGAGAATTCGAAATCCAAATGAACTGGACTTTACTTTTTACTCAGACAGGCACAAATCCTTTTCCAGAATAGACTTTTTTCTCTTAACTTCTAATCTACTCTCTAAAGTAAAGAAAATAAAGATATTTCCTAGGACTTTGACTGACCACAGTCCGGTCTGGATGGAAATCGAGATGGGTAAAAGAGAAAGAAGATCCTGGGGAGTAAATGAGAATCGATTTAGATATGAAAAAAATATAATTGAACTCAAAAAGCATTTAAAGGAGTTTTTTAAATTTAACCTGAACAAAGGTACCCCTATTGAAACAGTTTGGGATGCAGCTAAAGCATATATGCGGGGAGTACTAATTCAAATGAATTCTAAACACAGGCAGAGTCAGCAGAAGAAAAGACTACAATTGGAATCTGAGATAAAAAAGAAAGAACAACAATTGATACAAAAACCAACAGACGGAAAATTGCAAATGGCTATAAAACTTCTGAAGGATCAATTTCAAATGCTTATAGCAGACCAAACGGCAACTAACTTACAATTTGCAAAGCATAATACTTTTTCCAATGCTAACAAACCGGGCAGGTGGTTGGCGTATACTTTGAGGAAACAAGCATCGACACGAATTATTGATAGTACTGAATATGCTGATAAAGAAGTTTATCAACAAGATCTAATTAAAAAAGCCTTTTTGGAATATTATACTAAGTTATATGCTAAAGATGACATACAGAATAATATCATAGATGAATATTTAGAAAACAAGAGAATCTCAAAAATTTCAACGATTCAAAAGAAAAGCTTGGAACAATTGATAACAGTGGAAGAGATTAGTTTTGCTATAAAACAATTAAAAACAGCTAAAGCTCCAGGGACGGATGGCTTAACTGCAATTTATTATAAAACTTTACAGGAAGAAATGATTCAGCATCTTAAAGATTTATTTTGTAATATACAACTAGGAGGTAAGATACCTTCCTCATGGAAAACAGCTTTTGTTTCATTGATTCCAAAAGAAGAATCAGGTCCTAAGAAACCAGAAAATTATAGACCAATATCTTTATTAAACACAGACTATAAAATCTTTGCAAAAGTACTAGCCAACAGATTGATGCCAGTTATTCAAAAGATAATTCACCATGATCAAGCAGGATTTATTGAAGGCAGATATATGAAGGAGAATGTTAGGCAAGTCATAGACTTAATGGACTATCTAGATAAGAATAAACAGATCTCTGCAGTGCTGGTGTTTTTGGATGCAGAAAAAGCCTTTGATCGAGTGAATTGGAACTTTATAATTAAGACTTTGGAAAAAATGGATTTGGGGGAGCGGTTTATACAAGCGATTGGTGCAATCTATCAAGAGCAATATGCACAACTTATTATTAATGGATGTTTAACATCGAATTTTAACATACAAAAAGGCACCAGACAAGGTTGTCCATTATCCCCGTTATTATTTATTTTAACTTTAGAAGTCTTACTCAACGCAATACGGGATTCGAATTCCTTGATTGGAATAGTTATAAGGCAAAAGGACTATAGAACTAAGGCATTTGCAGATGACCTGGTTGTTACCCTATCACAACCTATGAACTCAATAATCCAGATGAAAAATATCATAGAAGATTATGGCATGGTATCCGGTTTCAGGTTGAATCAGAAGAAAACTAAAATGATTGTCAAAAATCTGACAGAGAGCAAAAAAAAGGAACTGGAAAGAATGGCAGGCTTCGAGATTGTTTCAAAGGTCAAATATTTAGGAGTACAAATCACAGACTCCAATGCTAAACTGTTTCAAAATAACTATGAGGCTCTGTGGCAAAAGATACAAAAAGATATGCAAAACTGGAAGAAACTGCAGTTATCACTGCTTGGAAGAATATCAGCAGTAAAGATGAATGTTTTACCTAGACTGATCTTTTTATTTCAAATGATACCGGTGCTTAAATCAGACAAACCATTGCTAGAATGGCAAAAAGGACTGAACAAATTCATTTGGAATGATAAAAAGCCAAGAGTTAAATTGAAAATAATGCAAAATACTCGTGAGAGAGGTGGTCTTAAACTCCCAAACCTTCGACTATATTATGAAGCAACTGCATTGATACAATTAAGTGATTGGTTTGGGAAAACTAAGACTGACTTGTTGAATATAGAAAGTCATGACCTGGTTTGGGGTTGGCATGCATACTTATTTTATGATACCAAAGTGGATAAAGTGTTTAACAGTCATCTACTTAGAAATGCCTTGCTGAGAGTCTGGAGAAGGCACCGAACTAATTGGGATTATAAGATTCCGTTTTGGCTGGATCTCGCTGATACCATGTGGAATACAAATATTAAGTCACTCGGGGGTTTCTTATATAAAGAGCTACTTTACTTTGAAGAGGGCAGGTGGCGATTGAAGACTTTGGATATGCTGTTGGAAGAAGGGAAATCGTTGACTTGGTTGCAGTACAATCAATTACAGATGAGATGGAAAGAAGATCAACAAACTGGTTTAATGGAATATGAAGTAGAATTGGTTGAACAGATAAAGCGGACAGGTCCAATGCACATTAAGAGAGTTTATAATGTTTTGTTAGAAAGAGACTCAGAAAATGAGTTAGTTAAAGATTGTATGATTAAATGGGCACAAAATTTCTCTCAACCAGTTATGTTGGAAACATGGGAAAAAATATGGGTTCAGAACGTTAAATTTACACAGTCACAAAATTTACGAGAAAATTTTTATAAAATGTTTTATAGATGGCACTTAGACCCCAAGAAATTGTCTTGCATGTACCCTAATGTGCAGCCAAAATGTTGGAGATGTGATTGTTTAGATGCTACATATTATCACATCTGGTGGACCTGCAGGAAAGTGAGGGCTTTTTGGATAAAAATCTGGTGGGTTATGCAAAATGTTTTAAAGAAAAAAATACAATTTTCTCCGCAATTTTTTTTATTGGGTATAGTTAAAGACTTTACACTGGGTGAAACTAAATTGATTTTGTATATGGTGACAGCAGCTAGGTTGTTGATTGCCCAACATTGGAAGAGTGATGTTTTACCGACGGTTGATCAATGGACCCAGAAGATGGCTGGATTTGCAGAAATGGCAAAGGTTTCAGCTTTTTTAAAAGATCAGACGCATGAGAAGTATATACAGGAATGGAAATTATGGATTGAGTATGTACAGAATAAGTATCAGACTAGAAAATATTATATCGCTTTTAGCTGAGATGACTATGTTAGTATGTTAGTAAATATAGAAAAAAGATATGGAAGTTTGAATAACATATATATTGTTTGGGAATATTAATATTGCATATAATGGAAGTCAAGGGGGGGAGGGAAGAGGG
>WNWU01000034.1:9057669-9137352 GCA_012654045.1 Ptyas mucosa
TATATAAATAAAATATACAGTTGTATTTGAAAGCCTTGATTTCAATATATTGTGTGAAAGTTGACCCTGTACCCTGAGGCTATCTATCTATCTATCTATCTATCTATCTATCTGTTTAAGACATATAGCATTTTACAATATATTTTATATTAATAAAAATGCAGTTTATATAAACAGGACTCTAGTGACATATTGTGTTAAAGATGATTTATTTGAGTTTGCTATATATTTTAATGTTTGTATTATTGTAATTGGTTTTTTTATAACCCCCAGTTCAAAGCATGTCGATAGCCTGTCTCTTCAGCTGAATGGTTTTGCAATGTTCACTGACATAGACACATATTGTCTTGCAATTTTTTAAAAGTCATGAACAAATTCCAGTGATTTCTGTAGAGCTACCAAATTTGGGCTGTAAAGTTCAGTCGGACCCTAAATGGCAGCTAAGAGAGTTTCCTGTATCTCATTTCTGTCATCCTGCTGATCTGGTAGCCCTATTTGCCACCAAGGACTACATTCAACTGAATGTAAGGGTAATATTTTTCGAGGGGACATATTTTAGATGGAATGCCAGATTTCTGTACAAATATGTGATTACTTAAGTAGATGAAAGTCAGCCTTGAACTATGAGACATATTGACTAACCCAGGCTTCTATTTTCTTATGAAACTTCCTCACAGTTCAGGTTTTCTTGGGCTTGCATCATAGAAGGAAATTAGTGGAAATGCTCTGCTTTTACCCCAAATAGAAACAAAACTGGAGAAGATCATTTTACAATTGTTGGAAAACTGATTTCTGTCTGTTTTATGTAATTACTATTGAAATATTGAAATCGTCTTTCGACTTCATGTTTTTTTTAATTAGTTGCCTCACATTGAGTTTATAAATAGACTTTTTCCAAAAGTTTGATAAGATGAATAATTCTTATACCACCACTGATTTTTGTTTGAGAGAAAGCAGTCCTATGTATATTAAGAACCTCTCAGTTGTTTAAGCAGTCTCTCATTTCCAGCAGTGGGAGGAAAAAAATCAAGCGATTTCTCTAAGTAATCTCTCTTGTACCTAACCCATTCTTCCCCGTCCCCCCCCCCGTGAAAAGATTGGAGAAAGAGGGATTTCAAGAGAATAAGCAGGTATAGAATGTGGAATATACCGAGTTGTGTAGCATGCTACATCTGCTGGCATTACCACTACATTGCTTTTGATATGCATTTCCCATTTGTGTGCCTGCTTACTCTCCTATAATCCCTTCCTCTCTAAACTTTCCACTCTAGTGAAGGGAGGGGGAAACAGTCAGGAGCAGAACAATATATACTAACTGTAATGGTGATCACATGATTGGGGGATGCTGGAAAGATCATAAATGGAGATATTGTTCATAAACTTATTTTTTCCAGCATCATCATAACTGTAAATATTCGCTGAATGAGGCAGTCACTAAGTAAGGATTAAACTTGCTTTTTTTGGAAGTCTGCAGACTGGACAGTTGCAAAGCCTAGAAGTAGAGTATAAGAATCTCATATAGTAGTTTATCATGAACTTTGCTATCTACAGAACCATTTTATTTATGCTAAAAATTGCACTTCAAGATTTAGGGCATCAAAATGCTTTGTATAAATATTTTTGTTTTGCTTACTTTGCAGCACATGCTTTTTAGGTTTTAATAATGTGACTGCTGAGATCAACATGTCTGCTCTCTGTCCTCCTCCTTCTCCTGCTGTTGCCAAGACAGAAATTGCACTAAGTGGAGAATCACCATTATTAGCTGCCACATTTGCATATTGGGATAATATTCTTGGTCCCAGAGTCAGACATATTTGGGCTCCAAAAACAGAGCAACAGCTTCTCAGTGATGGAGAAATAACATTCCTTGCGAATCATACTCTCAATGGAGAAATACTTCGAAATGCAGAGAGTGGTGCAATAGATGTGAAGTTTTTTGTTTTATCTGAGAAAGGGGTAATTATTGTGTCCTTAATTTTTGATGGAAATTGGAATGGAGACCGAAGTACATATGGATTATCAATAATACTTCCACAGAGTGAGCTTAGTTTCTACCTTCCCCTGCACAGAGTGTGTGTTGACAGATTGACACATATTATAAGGAAAGGAAGAATATGGATGCATAAGGTAGGTTGTTTTTTTATTGAAATTACTCCTAATACATTGTAATATTTCTACTTGTTTAGGTAAAACAGTTTAGGTCAGTTATCTCTTCTCAACTGTTAAATATCACAAGTTCTAACAGATGGCAAACAAGACAGACTGAAGCTTTTATCTTGCCTTTGGTGTTCTGATATCCTCCATTTTAAAAATAAACATACTTTTTATGCTTATGAGTCCAGATTTAGTCATACTTTGGCAAAATGAAACCAGTGAAACTTGTTTATCATAATTGATTTTATCAGCATTCAGCTGACCTTGGCTGTTCTCATAAAAGTAAGCCAGTTCAGATCTGCTTAGGAGTTGGTGGAAGATAAGCAGGAAATTTCAGGACTGAATGGTATACTGGAAAAATGCATTAATAAATCATGTTCAGGAAACCACTAGGAGCTGAGATTGACTTAAGGGAGATTTTACTTTTAACTTGCATAGATTTATTCAAGAATGATTAATGTGAAACCAATTCACCGTTTCAGAAGCTGAAATAATAAACCTTCAGAATATATTTAAAAATTCATAGCCCGCTGTTCTGTAGGATTGAGGACTAGCCTTAATTGTGTCATTTTTCATTATTTCTATTTTGCTTGATTTTATACTAGTTGTAAGGCTATATTGGCTGCCCAGAGTTGCAATTGGTGTTAATTGATTAAAAAAAATGACATATGGTCATTCTGAAAAAAAGTAATAGACATTCATTACATGCACCTAACAAATATGTATCGTCTGATGTAAACTTGCTCAGAAATATATATAGTTTCTAATAGCCAATAAGAAATGTCTTCCTGTTAGAAAAGAGCTAAGTTGGTGCTGATCAGATACTTTGGATTAGAACTTTCCTAAAGCCCACTAAACATGAAAATTAGTATGGCATGTTAATGTGTTGGTCTAGCAGCAGGGAAACTAAGACTGTAGATTACTCCAAGCCACAGAAATGTACTCTTTCAGCCTAACCTACTAAACTGGCTTGACATTAGAAAAAATAGGAGCATTCATAAAACTTTGAGCTCCTGAATGAAAGGTGGGATATAAATAAATAAAATAGGTTGTTAATCGCCCAGAACATCTGGAAGGTCATCCAGTGTCTTCTTCCAGCTGATCATACGGCATAACCATTTATCCAATAATGTATAGTAATTTTAAAAGAATCTCACTGACGTTTTCAAGTACCGTGTTTCCCTGAAAATAAGACCATGTCTTATATTTTTTTGAACCCTGAAATAAGCGCTTGGCCGTATTGCCATGCACTCAAAAGCCCGATTGGGCTTATTATCAGGGGATGTCTTATTTTGGGGGAAACAGGGTAGGATACATTAGATTGTTAATTACGAAAAACATTTGTAGTCCCTAATTTTAACATGGATTATTTATTTTTAAAGTATTCATGAGATGAATAAAATAAAACATACTTTGAGGGAAATGTTTGCAACATAATTTTGAAATGATTTTGGATTCTAATAATTCTGTGCTCAAATATTATTTAAATGTTCCTCAAAGTGAAACATTCTTGGATTTTGTTGTTGTAGTCCAATAGGATAAATGGTAGTATCTTATTTTTGATTGCTAACAATTTGATAGAAAGGAATAGATTGGAGAAAAAAATCTGAATAGATCCTAATTTCCCTTGAATTTCATGCCTGTGCAAGAATCTAAAAACGTATCTCTGCATTTGGTTTACTAAGCATAATTTTATTTTATTGTCATTGGTTTTGAATACAATGATAAGTTAATTTTTTAAAATAAAATCACATTTATATAGTGTCAAAATTTGCACGTAAAAAGTCAAAAGTCTTTATTGTTTGTGAATAAATGCTTTCTATTTTAGGAAAGACAAGAACATTTCCAGAAGTCTATTATGGAAGGTGCAGAAAGAGTGGAAGATCAAGTAAGAAAAACACATATAGCAAAACACTGACTTTAAAATATGCATACACACACACACAAAATTTTCTGAATAGTGGGTAGTTGTGTCCAGCTATTGGGTTCTTTGGTTGCCTGGTTTCCTTTTACCACTAACTTTTCATAAGGTAATCCTTGGGTTACGACAGTTCACTTAGTGACCTTTCGAAGTTACAACATAACACCAAGTATTTATGACATACTCCTGAAGTTATGAATGTTACAGCACCATGGCAGTCGTTCACCCTTATGAATGACCGCATAGACTCTGCAACATTCACCCTATTCCCCCCCCCCCACTTCCCCCTGGGTCTCCACAGGCACTAGGACTGTGGATACCTTGTGAAGATTTAACGATCCTTCGGTTTCTTGGCCTGCTTCGGTTTCTTGGCCTGCTTCGGTGCTTCAGCCTTTGGTGTCTTTGCAGAGAATAGAGTCTTAAAGTACCACAAAACTCACAGTACTTTAGGCCTCTGTTTTCTGCAAATGGACGCCTAGAACGCCTAGACGAGATCTGCGGCAAAAGGCGTTTGCAAATGGAGAGAAGGCCTGAAGTACCGAAGCCTTTCCCTCTATTTGCAAAGTCTTTTGCTGTCTTTGCAAAAAGCCTTTGCTGATGAGAACGGAGCTCGGGCGGGATGCACACATCCCTCTAGGCGTCCATTTACGGTGCAGAGTCCTTTCTTCAAGTCCTTTGCTGACGAAAACAGAGCCCAGGACATAAAGTAAGTGACCCGGTCGGGCAGGATGGGGGATGGGGGGGAGCCTTATATATCTCAGTGGATCAAGAGAGGCCTTGGGTTGTCGGAAGCACCAGGCCCCCCATGGCCTTCCTCACCTTGAGATACCTCATGCGCATAACGGTCCACATATTCTATTAGTGAATGTATGGGCGAAAGGAGGGAGTGATGATATTCAAGTTACGTGATTCACTCCTATGAAACCTCGGGTTACAAATGTAATTGGCAGGTTCCATTACATTCATAACTCAAAGATTACCTGTGATTGCTCTCTCAAATGAATTCCCTCCCACAACATGGCCAAAGTAAGTGAGACACAGCTCTATGATTTTGCCTTCTAGTGACATGTCTGGTGTTATGTGCTCCAGAAAAGCAATATGAAGTTAAATTACTGTATATACTCGAGTATAAGCCTAGTTTTTCAGCACATTTTTAATGCTGAAAAAAGCCCCCCTTGGCTTATATTCGAGTGAGGAAAAAATTCCTTTTTTCCTGCAACCCGTTTTGGCTTCCAGGGGCTGCAGGGAGGCTTGCTAAGGCCAAAATGGGGCAGGGGGGGGGCGGCCCCCCCCCCCCCCCGTGCCCCATTTTGGCTTCCAGGGGCTGCAAGGAGGCTTACTAAGGCCAAAAAGAAAGAGAGAGAAGAAAGAGACAAAGAAAGAAAGAAAGAGGGGAAAAAAAGAAAGGGAGAGAGAGAGAGAATGGAGGTATCTCTTAACAGAGGCTTGAACTTGCCTGAAATTAGATCAAGCCCTACATCACTTAACCCAATGTATCAGATTAAATTGTTATTGAATTATTTTATATATATATACTACATTCTCTTGTGTAATTTAGTTACAGTGTAATTTACACTATGCACTTACAGAACTAGTTTACTGTTTTTCTTTGAAATAAATATTCAAAAACATTTAACCTACTGATGCCTCAATTAATGTAATTTTATTGGTATCTATTTTTATTTTGAAATTTACCAGTAGCTGTTGCATTTCCCACCCTAGGCTTATACTCAAGTCAAAAAGTTTTCCCAGTTTTTTGTGGTAAAATTAGGTTCCTCGGCTTATATTCGGGTCGGCTTATACTCGAGTATATAGGGTATGTTAAACCACATAGAAATTGGAAATCTAAATATTTAAATATTTTTATTCCACAGAAACAAGTAAGATGAATTGGGAGTGTCTCTTAACAGTGGTCATTTCCTAACAAAGTAGTACAATTTGTCAAAAGATTTTCCTACGTCATTCATCTATCAGAAAAAGAATTGCCAATATGCATGAATGTTAAGATATACATAGTTGAGATTTATTACATTATATTGAATAAGAAATTAAGCACAAAACATTTCCTTTTGTAATCTCTTAACTATAAAGTACAATTCTATATTCATTTCATTTTTTAGCTTGCTTCCATCCTAGATCAGATTACATTATACAAGTACATTCAATTTTAACCCACTGATTAAAAAACTTACACATTTTCACTCCTGATTTCCTATTTCTTTGATGATTTTAGAATAAATCTGAAAAATTAATTTTTCAAAATCCCTTTTAATTTCTCTCGCTTTTTCCTCCAAAAACCATTTAGTCTCTAAATAGTCTTTTCTTACAATTTTGTTAAATTCAACTACTTTTTTTAATAAAACTTATATTTACTCTACAGGGCCAGAGTATCATTCCAATGCTGACAGGGGAGGTCATTCCTGTGATGGAACTCCTATCATCTATGAAATCACACAGTGTTCCAGAAGAAATAGATGTAAGTCTTTGAATTTCGATTTTTTATATTAGTTTATCCAAGTATAAAATACAAAGAAAAAAAAAAGATGTGAAAAACTAAGAAAAGAAAACTTGAGAAAAGAGGTGGGGAAAAAAGGGGTAAAGGGAAACGGTGTAAACGGAATATAGTGTAAAGGGAACAAAGAAAAATTGTGATTGTAATGTTATTATCTTCTACTGCACTAAAGAGAGTTAGAAATCAGAAGAAATAGATGTAAGTCTTTATATGAAAGGAGGAGAGCCAACTTGATGTAGCAGTTAAGACATGGAGCTAGAAATCAGGAGATCGTGAGTTTTAATCCCATCTTGGTCACCTTGTGCCAGTCATTCCTTCTCAGCCCTAGGAAGAAGGCAAGGGTAAGAAGGCAAAGCCAAGAAAACTGCAGGAACTAATCCAGGCAGTCACCAGGAGTCAAAAACGTACTTAACAACATACATGCACGCGCGCACGCGCGCACACACACACACACACACACAGAGCATGAAAGGAAGCACCTGACTTATTTAGGTTTTTTTTACTACAGGTAGTCCTTGACCTATGACCACGATTGAGCCCAATTAAGCAAAACATTTCTTAAATGAATTTTACCTCATTTTACGACCTTTCTTGCCACAGTTCTTAAATGAATCATTGCAGTTGTTAGGTCGGTAACAGTTGTTAAATGAATTTGTCTTCCCCATTAATTTTGCTTGTCAGAAGGTCACAAAAGGTAAATCACCTGATCCCAGGACACTGCAACTGTCAAAAATACATGCCAGTTGCCGAATGTATGAATTTTGATCACATGACCACAGGGATGCAACAGTTGTGTGAAAAACTAAGATCATAAGTCACCTTTTTCAGTGTCATTGTAACTTTGAACGGTCATTAAATGAATGGTTGTAAGTCGAGAATTACCTGTATTTTGAATTCTATGTAGCCAAATATTAATGTGTGATGAAACAATTTATATCTTTGCCTGCTTAGAAATGTAAGGTGTAGAGATTTAAAGCATGTACTTTAAAGTCCCAGCAGATGGCTGACTAACTCTGAAACTAACCCAGGTCAAACCTGGTTAATCCTTTGGTGGTGGACCTCTTGAGAATGCCAACCCTATTAACTATATTGGAAATTTTTAAAAAATTGAAAGAAGGCAACAACAGGCTGTTTACACTGCCAATAAGAGTGCATTGATGCAATCTCCACCACTTTATTTTATGCCTTTTTGAATATAATTAACTGCCACTTTTAGTTTGCCTTTGAACATGTGAATATGTAGGATGATGACCGGCTCCAAAAAACCAAGACACCCTGTATTTCTTCTAAGCAGTTTCTTTCATTATTCCACACCCATAGACAGAAATCTTGCCAAACTAAAGCTACCTGCATCATTAAAGACATACTCTTAATAACTCTTAGAGAGGAGCTGTCTTGATCCTCTTCCTCCCAACCAAATTTCGCTGTTTCTTGGTTCCCTGGAATGCAGCACTTCCCCTCCTAGCAATCCATCTACATTCCACCACAGATGCCCAGTTTTATCATGTGTTAATGAGAAAGGGTTAGAACATCACATTTGATAGATGGAAACTAAAAATTGACTTGAATAAGAAATTTGACTATATTAGTAAGCTCCTTATGCTGGCAGAAGTGTTTATTGATGGTGGCTGCAGTGTATTCTTTTTTTAACATTCTACAATGAGCCCTGGTGGCGCAGTGGTTAGAATGCAGTATTGCAGGCTAACTCTGCTCACTGCCTGGAGTTCAATCCTGACTGGCTCAAGGCTGACTCAGCCTTCCATCTTTCCGAGGTTAAAATGAGGACCCAGGTTGTTGGGGGCAATAGGCTGACTCTGTAAATCATTTAGAGAGGGCTGTAAAGCACTATAGAGTAGTAGGTAAGTATAAATGTTATTGCTATTGCTGTGAGACATTTTTGAAAGATGTTGAGATCTTTAAAATTTTCACTGTAATCAAATATGTTCATATATGTGTCTATGAATATTTTCAGTCATCTAGGTCACAGTTGTATCAGAAGTGGTTTTATTTTTTGAAAAGGCAACTGGAGTAATTTTTTTGAGGAGGAAGAAGAAAAAGACATTTCGCTTCCTATCCTGGAAGCTTCATCAGTTGTATTGGATAGTGTTGAAGATAGAAGGATAATACTGTTATCCTGTCAATAACTCTTGTCTTTGCTTTTTCAAAAATAAAAAATCAGTTTTGATATATTCATATCTCTGGTTTTCATAATAACTGAATCTTGTTCTTGTTTTCATTATATTCCAGATACGTGATACCGTGCTTAGTGATGATGACATTGGTGACAGTTGTCACGAAAGTTTTCTACTTAAGTATGTTCTATTTTTATTACATTTGTGAAAACCCATTGAAAGTGGAGATTTAAGGGTAGACCCAGTAGATAGGGGACTTGTTGGGATAGAAATTGATTAGTTTTTGTTACATAAACTTAAAGCCGGTTTTAAAGAGAGCCTAAATTCTTTTTTAAAAATTGATAATTTTTTTAAGCACAAAAGACTTACAAATACAGGTAGTCCCAGAGTTATGACCATAATGAAGCCTGCCCATCACGGTTCTAACTCATGAGAGTTGTAAAATTTTACAATCTTTTTGTGGAGGTTGTTAAGTGAATTGCCACAGTCAGTAAGTGAGTGAATAATTTGCTATGGGTGTATTTTGCCAAAAAACAGAAGTAAATGTTGGTTTTGGTAAAAAAAAATATATCATAAAATGTCATGTGACAAATGGCAAATGGCATGCAACCCTGTTGCCAAGCTTCTGAAGTATAGTCCTGTGACCGGGCTTGGGGGGGGGGGGGGGGGATGGGACCATCAGACCTTCGAATCTGGGTTATAAATAACCCCCAGGTAGATCTGTCAGAACTCCAACAGTCACTAAGTGATAAGTCATAAGTTGAGGACTATCTACATGGAAACTTGGGTATGATAAATTTAAAGGGGATACACTTAGTGCCATTTGTGAAGAGAAGGAATAACAACTAAAGTTGGTTTGCAGTTTTCTTCTTTCATGCTTGCTTTCTATGGGGGAACCCCCCCCCCCAACACACACACAAAGAAATGAAAAGCTTCAGGCTAACTTCTGATGTACTTCTGATAGAGCTTCATTGTTCAACAAGCAGGAGCTTAGAAGATATTTTATTTTTCATACTTTTTGTTTTCAGAATTCTTATTTCAGACTATAACTGTAAAATATAATTAATGGAATTGATAACTTTATCAATTTTTTTGATAAAGGATTTTTTAATTTTAAAAAATGAGATTTGATCATGGATATTATGAACCTGAGTGTATTCAGTGAAACACGGGTCTTCTCCACAAATACGGCTAGCTGTTCTTTTTCTTACCCAACTATCCTCTATACAGATAGTCCTCGATTTAACAAGCAGAACTGAGCCCAACATTTTTGCTGCTGAGACATTTGTTAAGTGAGTTTTGCCCCATTTTACGACCTTGACACAATTGTTAAGTGCATCACTGCAATACTCAAGATAGTATCATGATTGTTAAGTGAATCTGGCTTCCCCATTGCCTTTGCATGTCAATAGGTTGCAAAATGGGATCACATGAACATCATAAATATGAGTCAGTTGTCAAGTATTTACATTTTGATCACATGGCCATGGAAATGCTGCAGTGTTTGTAAGTGTGAAAAGGAGTCATAAGTCACTTTCTTCAGTGTCGTCATTTCAAATGGTCACTAAATGAGCTGTTGTAAGTCAAGGACTACCTTTATATGTACTCTTGAAATGTATTTTCAAGTTTTGTTTTGCATATGAATAGGGTATGTGTGAACTCTCAGATTTTAGATTAATGGCACTATTTTAAAAGACTTTTAAAAAATGAGCTTCTGCAATATGCAAACATTGCTCCAACTTGTAATTTTTTTAAAATCACTTTTTAAACCTCTGCTTAATATTCAGGGCCATAAGTTCACATCTGCAAACCTGTGGTTGCTCAGTTGTTATAGGAAGCAGCGCAGAAAAAGTTAATAAGGTATGTATTTTCTATATGGTGGTGGAAACTATTTCCCAGATAGGGTGTTTTAATTAAAATCATAGAAGCAATAATTTTATTTTTGTCTGCCGAAATATTCAATGCTTTGGCAGAAGTTAGGGGGTGAAGGAAAAATCTGTTTAGTTAAATTTTTAGTATCAATTTTTTCAATTTATAAATGAAAAATCTGCGGTTTCCAAATCTTGTCTTGAGTTGAAATTCAAGAATTCCTGATCTGGTGCAGAAAAATCGTGCACGAGATTTGTATACGAGTACTATTCATATATTTGATTATATCCTGCTTTTTATTCAAGAACTCGAGGCGGCAAACATTTATCCCATAACAACCACACTTTAAGGTTTGATCAAGAAAGCTAATGTGGTTTTAGCTCTCTTAGTATGTATACAGGGAATTTTCTAGGAAATCCAGGGTTGTAAATTCAGTTGGCAAGTTGAAAATATAAAAAAAAAACATATTGTAAATTACTTTTGTAATTCTGCCATATATAAAAAGTAACCTTACAAACTGGCAAGTAAGAGTTGCCCAATCTCTGTACAACAGAACTGTCAATCTACAAAATTTTCTTACATTATTTCAGTATCTATCTATTGCTCTATCTATCTATATATTTATTTACAGATAGTACGGACACTGTGCCTCTTTCTCACTCCAGCAGAGCGAAAATGTTCTCGCCTTTGTAGAAACGAAACATCATTTAAGTATGAGTCAGGTCTATTTGTGCAAGGGTTACTGAAGGTAAGATATTTTCTTTCCTCATGCATACAGGAAGGTCTCAGTTAGTGCCGATAATGAATCCCACAAAATGGTTGCATTATTCAAATTCACACTACTTGAGGCGATATTTCTGGGGGAAAATAGGCTACAATTCCTGCTTGATGGATATTAGGTAATGAAAATTTCTAGACATAAATTTTTATATAGTAATGAAATATAACAGAAAAAAAATTAAAATATATTTACAACTTAAATTTATTTTAATGAACTCCCAGAGTAGTTCTAGAAAACAAAAACAAAATTCTAAATATTGTTCCTAAGGGTAACACTGTTACACTGACAAAATGTCTTTACTAGCTGTCAAAATGTTTTACCAACAGAGACAGATTGGCTTTCTCTTTCTTTAAATCTTCATTATAACCTGCCACAAGGCCTTTTAGATAGATGTTATGAATATTTAAAATAAATAAAGGAGAATAGCTGGAGAATAGATCCATAATCAAAGCGTACCTGCTGTCACCTATATTCTCCTGTAATTCTTCAAAATGAGCCTCTTCTTTTTTGAGCTTTCCTCAACCTGAACCTTCTTTTCTTCATTTTGCACATGCAGCAATTAACATCTAAAACCCCAAAAGCAAGGGTACATGTGCTATCCCCAACCATGTGTGCCTTCCCTCGCATTAAATGCTACCTGGTAACAGTTTATATTCTACACTTAAATCAAGTATTGTACCACTCATACTAATCAAAACTTACGTGTATTTTTAAAAACCAAGCAATTAGAAATCCCCTTTTCTAATCAAAACAATTCTGTAAGTAAATGATTACACTATTTTCTAGATGATCTCTTCCATCTTGCTTTTTCCTTTTAAGTAGATTTCTAAATATTTCAACTTAGCAGGTTTTTTTTCTAATGTCAAGAAAATGTAGTTTTCAATGACATAAATTATTCAGTTATCTAATCAGTAAAACCTGCTGCTTTCTTAGTTTAATGTACATTACAGTTCGTTTGACTAAAGGGAAAAAAAATTGACATCTTTGTCTTTCCTTCTCATATGCAGAACACTTTCTCTACAGGTTAGAATGTTATTGATGGAATTATTTATATTTTTAATTTTTACCCTGACCTTACGAAGAACAAAGCTAAACTTCTTGCTTAAGATTCTGACCCCTTATCCTTCATTTCTAAAAGTTGTAACATTAAAAATAAAAGGAATAAACCAGATAATTGCATGAACAAAATGTAAAAGTACCATTCTAACCATGTTTCTGACTGAGGTAAGATGGGCAGGTTTGAATAATTGCCTCAAGGAACTGTATAATGGTTGTAACTGAAAAGTTGCCCAACATTGTTGACGTAGATGCACAAAGAATTCAGTTTGAGAGTCATGATCTGTGTGTGTTTGGAAAGACGTTCCAGTGTTTTCATTGTGATCTACACATGAGTTTCTCTAAAGTCACTTCCAGTTTGACACATACTATGTTAATGAAGAATCTTCAGTGACTTATGGATGACTAAGGATAGCTAAGGATTGTAAGGGACTGTCAGTGGAGTTTAATAACTGCAAAGTTCAGTTAGCTCAACTTTTCTGTATTTAATACTGCAAATCTTTACATAGAAGATACGTGTTTTGTGTTCACTAATGTATAGGGAAACAGCAATTTAAATCCAAGTACTAGCAATCGTATTCCATTGAATTGAAATAAATTTCATTTCTGAGTACCAATGCATATTTTAAACAGTGGAATCTTGAATATTCTCAGGACACAAGCCAAACTTTAAAGGGCAGCCTTACTTGTACACTGAGAGCATATGCACCAAAGACAAATTCCTTGTGTGTCCAATCACACTTGGCCAATAAAGAATTCTATTCTAGTCTAGTCTAGTCTAGTCTAGTCTAGTCTAGTCTAGTCTAGTCTAGTCTAGTCTAGTCTAGTCTAGTCAAGTCAAGCAAAGAGTGACATTTGTATATTATGTTCAAAATGATATTTTGCATTTTTAATTTTTGAAATTTTATTGTGGCAGGATGTGACTGGAAGCTTTGTGTTGCCTTTCCGTCAAGTGATGTATGCCCCGTACCCTACCACGCACATAGATGTAGATGTTAACACAGTGAAACAGATGCCTCCATGCCATGAACATATTTACAATCAACGACGGTACATGAGATCTGAACTAACAGCATTTTGGAGAGCTACTTTGGATGAAGAAATGCCTCTAGATACCATCATCTATACGGATGAAAGTTTTACTCCTGACTTGTATGTATTTTTGAGGAGTTTGCCAAAAAGTTATTTGGTACTGTCCGTTGTGAGTAAATACATTTGAATAAATACAGTGAGCAGACATTTGAATATAGATGTGCATTTTATGTTGGTGGTCATCATGATTCATATGTAGAATCTATCCTTTTCGCATACATGCATCTGTCTGTCTGTCTGTCTATCTCTATCTAGCTATCTATCTCTATCCCGTTGATAGTGGATCATCAAGGAAGAAGTTATCTATCATCGTGCTGTCTTCATTTCAATTCTAATGCTGGTTGCCGTGCTTGTTATAGTTTATTTTTTATATTTAAATCTGTATTTTCAATCACTGTACAGGTAGTCCTCGACTTACGACCACAATTGAGCCTAAACTTTGTTAAGTGAGACAGTTAAGTGAAGTTTGCCCCATTTTACAACTTTTCTTGCCACGGTTCTTAAGTGAATCCCTGCAGTTGTTAAGTTAGTTATGCAGTTGTTAAACGAATCTGGCTTCCCAAATTGACTCTGCTTCACAAAAGGGGATCACATGACCCTGGGACACCGCAACTGTCGTAACTATGGACCAGGTGCCAAGCTGGCTCATATTTTGATCACACGTCCACTTTGATCACATGACCAGTTGGGGACTGCTGCAGTGGTCATAGGTGTGAAAAATGTTCATGTCACTTTTTCAGTGCCCTTGTAACTTTAAATGGTCATGAAATGAACTGTTGTAAATCAAGGACTCCCTGTACTTCGGGCACATGATTTTGGGTAAAATGTAGAAGGGGTTTCCCATTGCTTTCTCTTGCACAGTGTGACAGATGGCTTTGCCATTGTCACTAAGATCATCGTTCACTTCCAGCACATTTCAGTATTGGTAGCTGGGATTGCGTTCAAGCAATGTGACCCTGCTAGAAGTATATACTCGTGGCCATCACTTCTGACCTTCTTACTCATCCCTCCCAAGAACAACCTCCCTGTCCCAATGAGATGGCAGGGCAGGATCATTTTGGGAAGTGAGGGGTGGGGTAGGTCTGGTTTCTGCCTACTTTCTGCATGTTAATAGCTAGATCAGGCCAAGGTCCACCTGGGTTCAATATCTTGCTTCTCACAGTGAGTTACAAGTTGCTTGTGAACTGAATGGAGATGAAGTCCTCTTCTAGAAATGTTCCTCTGGAACTGCAGACACCCTGTTCCCAGTTTGCAGACAATATTTGATTCTCAAGACTCATAATCCCCGATAGACCCGTTCTCTGTGAATTTATCTAATCCTTTTTTTAAAAAAGCTTTCCAGATTAATAGCTTTTTCTTGTTATGGATTCCAACAGTTCATTCTGTGCCTTGAGCATAAACAGTTTTCTTTGTTTCTAAAGGTCCCTACATTTAGATACCTTGGATGATTCCTGGTCTTGGTGATTTGAGAAAGATTATTATTACTTCTTGCCCGCTTTCTACATAGTATGCACGATTTTTTAAAAGCATTTTTATTGTGTCCTCCCTCATTCGCCTTTTTTTGCAAGTTAAAATAGTCCCCAGTGTTTCAGAATTTTCTCTTTTTATGCTTTATTTTGTTTCTCTGTATTTCTGCAGGAATGTTTTCCAAGATGTTCAGCACCAAGATACTTTAGTAAAAGCTTTCTTAGATCAGGTAACTATGTTTCAGTTTACTTAAAACTAATAATACAGTATATTGTTTATTAAATACCTTTTGCATAATTTTCCATGAAAAGAATATTTTTTTATAGAATATATGTAATGTATTTAGGGCACATAAAGCAAGGCTGGGCAATTCTCCAGGTATTTGGGGATAAAATTTCATAATCCCTGGACATTGGTCATGCTTCTTTTTGGTTTATTGGGGATGTAGATCAAAATATTTTTTGAAAAAAAGTTGCCTACAGCAATCGCATAAGTTTAATAAAAACAAATAAAATAAAGGCAGTTTGTAGGCGAATGGGAGAGCAGTAAGAGAACTCTAGTTAAAGGAGATTTTCCAGGGTGTAATTTTTGTGTGTGCCAATTCTTAACAGGTCTTTCATTTGAAACCTGGATTGTCTCTAAGGAGTGTATTTCTTGCACAGTTCCTCTTAGTCCTTCACAGAAAAGCCTTAACTCTCATCAAATACATCGAAGATGATACGTGAGTTGCAAAGTTAAAGGGAACTATAGGGTTGGCTATCTTGCATCTTGACTTAGTTTTAAAGTTTTCCGGTTAACTACATCTTTATTCTTCAACTTGCAGGCAAAAAGGCAAAAAGCCTTTTAAATCTCTTCGTAACTTGAAGATAGACCTGGACTTAACGGCAGAGGGCGATCTTAACATAATAATGGCTTTTGCCGAAAAGCTCAAACCTGGTTTACATTCGTTTCTTTTTGGTCAACCTTTTTATACCAGCGTGCAAGAACATGATGTCCTGATGTCATTTTAAAGACCTTTTAATATGGGCTGATTGCAGCCTCATAATACTATTTGAAAAGTTTTTGTAAAGGGAAAAAAAATGCTTCTCTTCGTAATCACATGCTGCTCTCCACTGCAACTGAATGTAAGTTTACACTACAGCCTGTAGAAGGAAGAGGTGAAAAAAAAATTTGCTTTCAAATCTATTCAATTTAGGCAGGCTCACAGGCTCTATTTTGCTTATAGTAAGAGACAATATCATTACGTGCAGTCAGAATGTTAACTGGAGCTTTCAGAACAATAAAGCAACAGAAATGTTTTAAAATAGTTTTCGTTAAGAGCACAAAGATAGTTTTTGTTTAGAGTGTTATCATTTTTGTTCTTGGCGTTGGGCAGAATGAGACATTCACCCCTTCTCTATTTTGAGATACTAAACTACAAACAAGTGTCGTATGCTGACAGAAGACCGCAATTTCCATGGGGCATTTGCTTTAGATAGTACCAACTTCCTTCCTTCTCTCACACTTTTCAACAGCTCCTAGAAATTGTGGCATTATCTATTTAAATATAGCTATAAAACACTGTACTTAGAAGTCACTTAGTTTGGAATTGGACATAACTGGAATCGGACATGATCCTGGAGAGTATTTTTAAATTAGTAAAGTATCACCAATCATACTAGTGCCCAGCGAATCTACTCTGTTGCTGGTAAGTTAGCACGGATGTCACACTGCTTAATGACTGACCACATTGTAGGTAATTAGAGAACAAAGTGAATACAAAAGCTTCGCTTTTGCTAAAGAGGGGTTAAGTAACTCTTGTGTTCTGAATGAAAGCCAGATAAATATGCTTATTCTATATTTATGAACTGATGGATGGTAACAAAATTCTGCTTTTTTTCTTAAATGACTTCAGCTTCCACTTGTGTTGTACATGTCTTCTTTGTGTCTGCATGGTATTGAATATTTATATTGATTTTATTATGCAGGTTTCATAAAGTAAAAAATCTGAATATCTGCTGTTACATGTTTCAGTGCATTTATTATTTAATTACAATGAAGGGAAGATGCCAAAGGCAGATATATTTATGTGCAATATGTATGTGTTTAATATGACTTAGGAAATGCACTTGTCAAGTCAAGGTTTAATGCTGTTTTTCAGCATTCCGTAATATGAAGTGGTGTTCTTATAGAATCCTAGTCATTTTTCTTGATCAGTTTATCGGTGGTGACTGAAGTGAATACATACTGTTTTTTATAAAAAGTTTTCCCCGTTAACTTTTACATCTTGAGTTTCAAACTTTTCCTGTTAAGAAAATGAACAAGGCTGTCTCCATCAATCTCTGGTTGTTGTGGTTCCCTAGATCTCTGAATCTGTATTTTTTTTTCTAAAATGATATACAATTTTGCATTGGGAAAGCTATCAAAGCAATTATAATTTGATTGGGGGGGGGGAGGTAGAAGGGAAATCTTCCTTCCTCTTAACAAAATATGGAATAATCCCAAAGTGAATACTAAGTAACTTGATGTTAAGAATACATTTTATCTCAGAGTAAATAATTTCAGGTCATAGTTGTGCTCCGCTAGAATTAAGAAATCAAATAGTTCAGTAGTTGAAACTACTGTATACGTGGCGTTCTGCATTCACAAATCAATAAATGGAAAATATTGAAAATAACCAGGTGGTGGGCTTTTAGCCCTCTAAGTTGAACATTAACTTCAGAAATTTTACTAGTGATACCCAGGAGTAAGGCGTTCTAGAAGTTGTACAGCCACACTTGAAGGACCTTGCTCTGATCACTTACTCTGCTAATAAGTGTTTGGATTTTTCTAGAATATTGGTGCAGTAAATATTTGAGAATTACAGGAGATTTAGAAGTTTATATTTTCAGAAAAAATTCCAGGGATTATCTTAAAATAAGTGTATGCAACTGTATCTTACTGTTTAAATTATTATTAGCTAATTCATTATCTTAATCAGTATTCACTGTTCATGCATTCAGTTTAATTTATCGGAAACAGACTTTGAAAAATGTATCTGGCTTTCTCTTCATTACTGATTTGAGGAGGGGTTTGTAGGTCTAAACATCTGATGGGCACAGGATTAAAAAATGTTGAACTAAACTTGATGCATTGTAGGTTTCTATGTATTTTTCAGTCCTTCAAAAAAATGCGAGAATACATGAACCCATTATTTCCTAATTCATTAAATGACACTTTGAAAGGTGGCATACAGCATTTAATTTTTTTTCAACAGTTTACATAGTTTTACATTCTTCTGAATATGTGTACAAGAATGTTACCACACTCAGTCCACATTATTCAATCCTATGTCTAACTGTATCGTGATGTATTTTGACCAATACAACTGGAATTACAAAAGAAAACAAATTACAATATCATCTTTATTACAATATCATCTTTATTCATTATGGAATGTAAATACTAAAAAACCAAATTTTGATGCACTTTTGTCTCGCATGTTTATGTAACAAAACAGTTATGTGACAGTGATCTGTATTCCATATGTTATGGTTAAACATTAAATTAAGCTATTGAAAATGTTCTGGTGGCATTTTTAACATTTTAAAGCAAGACTATCTTTCCTCCTGTAAGCTTTAAGCAGTTTTTCAGCTGCCACAAAATTCTCTTTTCTTCAGGAAGATTGAAACAATGATCTTCAACAACAGCAAATTAGAGTTTTACAAAAAATGCTTCATTGTACATGTTTCATTACAGGTAGCCCTCAATTTATGATACATTCCCCCTCCCTCAAAAAAAAAGCTTATTTACTGTCCATTTTCAAAATTAACAACCATACACAGTCATGTGATTGCATTTTGGGTGCTTGGCAACCATCTCACCATTTCAGATGTTTGCAGCATCCCACAATCATGTCACTACAACTTGAGACATTTTTTGCTACTTTCTAGTGTAAGTCCTGGCTCAATTGGTCATAAGTCAAGGACCAGCTGTACAAAAACCATATTTTAAATAATATTTCTAACACCTATAACAGTGATGGCTAACCTTTTTGCCATTGCATGCCAAAAGCGGGGGGGAGCGGGGGGGGACACACGCACATGTGCCCACATCCATAATTCTATGTGCCCCGCCCTCCCCCTGCTTTTGGCATGGTGGGCCCAGTAGGCCCATTTTTCGTTCTCCCCAGGCTCCAGATCCTTTCTAGGAGCCTGGGGAGGGCAAAAACAGCCTTCCCCACCCTTCCTAGAGGCTCTCCGGAGGCTGAAAACAGCGTGTTTCCTGACTTCTGGTGGGCCAAGGCGGCCTGAAAATCAACTGGCTGGCGCCAGCATGCATGCCAAAGCTGAGCTCGTGTGCCCACCGATATGGCTCCACATGCCACCTGTGGCACCCGTGCCATAGGTTCGCATCACGGACCTATAACCATTCAGAACCAGACAAATAAATTGAAATAGTGGTCCCAAAATTTAACTACACATAAAACCAATAGAATCAGAATTTTAAATTCCTGAGAGAATAAAACACCCTTTGTGTAAAGTTGCAATGGCAACCCCTCCACAGGGGTAAAAAAAAAAAATCAGTCAGTGGATCACAGTGAAGAAGAACAGTTCCTCTCTATTATCTCCTCTGCAAAAGACAGGAGAAGTTGCAATGGATACTGTTATAGGCAGCTTTCAAGCATCCAGATCCCAAGTTTTAAAGTGATAACCAAAACTTGTACAAATCTGAAATGATTAAAAAAAAAAAGCTTAACTGATGAATTCATTCCCTACTGCTATCAATATCAACAAGCCAGTTCCTTGCAGGATCAGATCAAAGTCAAGATGGACTCAAGATAGCACATTGTACTGATGCCCATAAACTCCATAGATTAGATACGCACATCCCAGGTTCTAGCTGTTGGGTGACAACACAGCACAAGGGGACTCAATTGTGGAATTCATTGCAGATTATTAGAGGGAAGTAGCCTTCAGGTTAATGTTGACCCTTGGTGACTGCCTGGATTGGTCCCTGCAGTTTTCTTAATAAGATTTTCAGATCTTATTCAGATGGTTTGCCATTGCCTGCTGCAGAGGGCTGAGAGTGACTGGCCCAAGGTTGCCTGGATGCCTTCATGAATAAGGGCAGAAATAGAACTTGGTCTCCCGGTTTCTAGCCTAGTTCCTTAACCATTGCACCAAACTGGCTCTCATTGCAGATACAGGTACTGTGCTTAAAATGATAATTGAGAGAGTTGCATTGCTAAATGCCATGGCTGTAAAATATGATTATCACATGATTGTGCCAACTTAACAGCATTTATGGCAGGGTCATTTGTTTGATTGTATCCCACCTTTATTATTTTTACAAATAGCTCTAGGCAGCGAGCACATCCAACATACTCTCTTCCTATTTTCCTGACAACAACCCTGTGAGGTGAGTTGGACTGAGAGTGACTGATTGGCCCAAAGTCACAATTTGATGGCTAAGGCAGGGACTTGAATTTACGTCCTTCTGCAGTTGCTCGTTAGGTGAATTCTGTGCTGTCATAGCATACACACACACATTTGTGATCTGCTACCGTATTTCCCTGAAAATAAGAACCTGTTTTATATTGTTTTGAACCCTGAAATAAGTGCTTGGCCTTATTGCCATGCGCTCAAAAGCCCTATTATCAGTTGACGTCTTATTTTGGGGGAAATGGTAGCTTACCCATTGACTTTGCTGATCAGAAGTCAACAGCAAAGATTGCAAATGGTGATTATGTGACTGCAGATCACTGTGACTCAAACTTATGAGTCAGTTTCCAACTGTCCGAATCAAGATCACATGACTACAGGGACACTGGAACGGCTGCACCTATGAGGACCCTTTGTAAATTCCCCTTGTTCAGGGCTATTGTAATGTTGAATGGCAGTGGTCGGTCAATGAGGACCACCTGTATAGCAGTCATAAATGAAGAAATGTCCTACCTGGGTTCAGAATTTCATCTTGTCATTCTTGGTTCTGACTGAAGAAAAAAGGAATGGATATCATGCCAACAATTCTCCAGTCAGGAATTCAAGTTTAAACAGTTTGGAAACCCAAACTACAGATTTTTCATGTGATTCACTGGAATTAACTTTTGCAAATAATGTTTTTTTCTGTATAGCTTAAACTCTTGTGTTTCCCCTTTTTTTTGTTCATGGGTAGTCTTGAATTACAAATGCTGAAAAATAGGAGATTAAGAATTGTTAAGAAGGTATGTTTACAAAAAGTAGAATGCAATACTGATTACTTTTTAGTGGGCATTCATGGAACTTTTGCTGGACAAAGTATACTTTGATCTGATCTGGTTAAGCATTTTTCTTCCTAAATAAGCATTATTCCTACTCCAGTTAGTCAGCAAGCTAAATTTCTCATACCAGTTAAAAAATCCTGAATTCACACCCTTGCTTTTTAATTTTAAGCTGAATTCAAGGGGATCCTACAATAAAAATGAAGAACAATGGAAAACTGAAATCAGAAAATTGATATATGGTAGATATCTCAAAAAGCAATTATTAGCTATATAATTTTTGATAATTCTGCCATTGTCCGGTTGAAATAGGTATTTAAAATTTTTTCCCTCATGTTTCAAAACAATTCAACCAAATATGGAAATTTTGGGAGAGATGATATGTCCGGCACAGAGCAAAATGTCTGGACATTTTACAGTTTTTCAAACTTGTATTAAATGAAATAAAAATATTTCAGCTTTTGAATCTGAAAGGTGAAGTTGAAGGTAATCTAATTGAATTCAACTCCTAGTGACCGCATTTCAATAATCTTGACAGTATTACAAAAGTTTTTTGCCATTGTTTTCTTCCAGATTTTTTCAGCAAGCTTTTTCAACTTCTACAATATTTGTTTATGTGTGTGTTTATTACATTTTTATGCCACTCATCTCCTCTATAAGGCGACTACAACCCTGGAATTCTTGGGTAGTTCTTCAAATACTAACTCAAGCTATATAGTAACTTGAATATTTTTCTTTTGTCTAATATAAGACAAGTTTGAAAAACTGTCATCAACTGGAAGTAGCCCCAAGACATTTTGCTCTGTGCAGGACATATCTCTCTCAAAATTTCCATATTTGGTTAAATTGTTTTGAAATATGAGACAGAAAATTAACCCTGCTTAGTATTTAAGATAAACAAAGATTGGAAAGGTGCTGTTATACTACTACTATATACACTAATGTGTTCTAAGTCTATAGGATGGCTTACATAACTTTTATTCTGCTTTACTACACTCTTAAAAGCTTTGTTCTACCTACAATCGCCTTAGAACTGCCCTAGAACTACATGAAATGTTTATACAATGTTAGCAGTCTTCTTGATTAGCTTTAAAGGATTTCTTCATTAAGACTTTATTATGTAGTTTTCTTCTCTGCTTTATGGGAAGGATTCATTAGAAAAATATTGTAATTTAAAGTAAGACGCTTAGCACTAATTTTGTAAGTAGAAACTATTTCACATGCTTTAGAGCGCTTATGTGGAGAAAAATATGACGATTATTATAAATTGAGTATGTTGAGTACGTACTGTAGTTGCTTTTAACTGTTGGGCCAGACTTCACCTAATTTGCTGGGTTTTTTTCACAGCGTGTATTCTTGCCAATTTCCCAGCTTCTGACAAAGGTTCACAATTAAGCTGTCTCTTTTCATTTCTCAGAAGAAAGCATTGGCGCCCTAGAGAATAGTTAAAAGGGAATTAAGAGTCAAGCAGGTTAACATCTCTCCAGAATAACTGGAGATTACCAAATCACAGAAGCATAATTTTAACCCCCTACTCAGCACAAACATCCAAATTAATGAGCCACTGACAGATGGCTGCCTAGACTTTGCTTGAAGCCATTGTTGTTGTGGTTTTCCATTAGGATGGAACTCACGACTTCTCAGGATAATTGATTCCATTCTCTTAATATTAGAAATCATTTTCTTATAGTGATTGAAAATCTATATTCCTACAACTTAAATCCATTTTTGTGCTCTGTGTTCTGGAACAGTGGATAATACATCTTATTCTTTAACGAATTTAAAGAATGCTATAATATCCTCCAAAAATCCTCTCTTCTCAAAGCTAAACATTCGGAGTACCTTCAATTTGTCTTGATAGGACTTGATTTTTGGTCTTATAATTGCCTCTGTTCCTAGATCTATAATACTTCTAAAATATTTAGAGGTTTATTTGATTTGTATACCGCCCTATCTCCCGAGGGACTCAGGGTGGTGAACAGCCATATAGTAAAACAATAAGCATACAAAATTTAAAACAATTAAAATCCGATTAAATAGTTTGGCCTTAATATTTAAAACCCTAATAATTTAAAACAAGTTAAAATTACAAAATTACATAATTATTAAAAGGAGAAATTAGGCCAGGCCAGCCTGATTAAATAAAAAGGTCTTAAGAGCGCGGTGGAAGGTGCGTAGGTTTGGGATCCTTCGTATCTCTGGGGGGAGCTCATTCCAGATGGTAGGTGCCCTCACAGAGAAGGCTCTCCCCCTGGGGGTCGCCAACCGACATTATTTGGTTGACAGCACCCTGAGGAGACCCTCTCTGTGAGAGTGAACCGGCCGGTGGGAGGCTACTGGTGGCAGCAGGCGGTCTCGTAAATAGCCAGGTCCTAAGCCATGGAGCGCTCTAAAGGTGGTAACCAAGACCTTGAAGCGCACTTGGAAGACCACCGGGAACCAGTGCAGCTCGTGCAGGAGAGGTGTCACACGGGAACGCCATGTCGCTCCCGTAACCACCCGTGCGGCTGCACTCTGCGCCAGTTGGAGCCTCCGAGTGCTCCTCAAGGGGAGCCCCATGTAGAGAGCATTTTATTTATTTTTTATTTTTATTTATTTATTTATATGCCGCCCTTCTCCGGAGACTCAGGGTGGCTTACAATGCATTAAGCAATAGCCTTCATACTTTTGTATATTTTATACAAAGTCAGCTTATTGCCCCCACAACCGGGTCCTCATTTTACCCACCTTAGAAAGGATGGAAGGCTGAGTCAACCTTGAGCCTGGTGAGAATTGAACTCTCAGTAATTGCAGGCAGCTGGATGTTAAATGCTGCCTTCGTAGGAGGCATTAGCCTCCTACGCCACTCAGGCTCCTGTGTGGGGGATGGGGGCTGTTCAGTCAGAATAAAGAAGAATTGTTTTCTGTGATTTAGAAATTATCTCTATGTTGAAAGCCATACTAAAAACTATTAAAGATTCCATTGTAGTTAATAAGCTGTTTCAAGAACATAAAGACCATTCACAAAGCATGTGTTGATTTAGGCACTGTTTTCCAATCTCGTGCTCTTCAGATTTTTAATTCCCATAATTCCTTAAGACAGCATGGCCAATGATTGGAAGATTATGGAAGTTGAACTTTGATACACTGGAACAGATTCTGTCACAATTAGCATAGACTGAAATGGATTGAGTAGTTTATAATTCAACAGGATGTAGTTACTGAGCCATTGTCTTACAAATGTTGTGTGAATGAGTCTATCACATTAAAGCATGTGGTGTATTTGTTTCAGCATAGCATATTATTAGAATTAACCATGTTATAATGAACCCAACTATCAGGAAGGATGGGCTGGGAAAGTAACACAAAAAATGATAAAATCTTGGTCAAATATCTTAAGTACAATAAAAAGAAATGCCAAACAAAGAAATCATTCAAAATGGCCATAGTTATTTTTAAAACATCACCTTTATAAAACATGGCCCTGTGCTTGATCAAAACAAGAAGAATAAATACATTTTGATAGCAGAATAATGAGAAAAGGTAAAGGCAAGAACATAGATCAATAAATTTACCACTGAGTTTCAATTTCCATAGGTAACTATTTTTCTTTTACAAATACGTTCTAAAGATGCCAAATACCTTTTCAGTTTAGT
The DNA here is from genome assembly GCA_012654045.1 of Ptyas mucosa. Lineage (NCBI taxonomy): Eukaryota > Metazoa > Chordata > Lepidosauria > Squamata > Colubridae > Ptyas > Ptyas mucosa. The sequence goes on from WNWU01000034.1 coordinate 9,082,509, forward strand.
CCTTTTATTTCCTTTGCCTGTTGCTTGTATATTTGATAACTAAAATAAAGGAAGGTTTCTCATTCATTTTTCTAAAATTGGTTATCTTGTTTTTAAAAACATCTTTGGAAATGTTATGTTTGCCCTAGCCATACAACACATTTTTTACATTCATTTTGGGCACACTTCTCTGATAACGAGCTCAGTCCTTCTTTGATTTAGGATACAATAAGTCCCTTTATTCAGACATCTAACTTTGAATTTTCCTTCAGTACATTTTGGGCATAAATAATTTCAATCAACTTGAACCATGTAGGCTGCATTTCAGGATAATCTCCGCTGCTAAAGTGTTTAAATTAGGGAAGAACAATTACAAACAACTAGGCAGGAATAAGTATCACCTCAGAATAATAGACTTGTCTCCGAAGGCATATTTTTCTACCTTTCCCCTTCCTTTAAAATGCTTCAACTTTCAAACTTATTCAAAGTGGAAGATTTGTATCTCAGATTGATGCTGGAGTCCAACTAACAACCCAAATTATTCTGGCAAAGAGGTCTACAGGTATGTTTGTAGGAAGAGGACAAAAAAGCCAAGTTTATGGCTCCACTTAAAAAATGGGAAGATTTCAATCACCCAGACTCAGTCACTGACTTGAATGTTTGACATCTTCCCCCATAGATACCTCCAAGGGTACAGGTAATGGGAGCCAAAATCCATCACAGACATTTTGCCTTTATCCAGAAGTAAATCATGAGCAGGTACTTGAGATTTCCTAACTCAGTTTTTCTTGTCTATAGCCAATACTACTGTTCCTTTAATGGTACCCTGATACCCATTTTGATCACAACTAGATATTTAGAAACTTTTTAGTGAAAGGTTTTTTTTATGGCATGGAAGCAAATTATGGAAATTTCTCTACTTATTTCATTTCCTTCTCTGGCTATTTGTTACAGGACATTAGAATCAAATTATATAACTGGACCATGTGAAAGTTGAACTGCATGACTTTCTACTTCTTGGAGAGTCAAGAAATCTCTAATGTAGAGATTTACAATCAACATGGACTTGAATCTATCTCTCTTGAATCCTGAATATTATACCACACTTTTTCATCCAGTCTCATAAGCAGAGGCAGTTCTAGGTCCATATCAGATTTGGGCCAATGTTCGTAAAAAAACAAGACTCCATAAATTTTGTGTGTTTTGTTTAGATGAATATGAACAATTTTAAAATAAAACATTTTAGAATTTCACAATGGTTAACAAAAGGAGCTGTCTGAGAATTGCTGAGAATATGAAAAATAATTTTCTCTCGTGCCTGAACAACTGCTTTTCCCTTTCCTGTACATCTCTAGAACAAGGGTGTAAATCTAACGATATAGTGATGTAATTGTATAATGTGACCTTAATAGTTTTGGTGGAGCCCCTTTACACAATCATGTCTTTCCCTCCACAGGGAGGAAAAATATGTGGTGAAAGCAAATATCTTGCAAGTTCATTTAACAAGACATTTCAGTATTTGCAGAAGAGCTTGCTCCAAACTAAGAACATACAATGTTAAGAAATCTTACCACAAAAGGCTAGAGAAAACCAATACACACACAAAATCAAGAAATGTTCTCCACTGTCTTATGGTTTATATCCTTAGTCCTGTTAAAGCAAAAAGGAAAGAAGAGAAAAGAAGAAAGGTTTGCAGTCTTAATTTTGTCTGGATCCACACATTGCCCTTAGCGGTGGTTTGCTGAATAAGCCACAGCAGGTAAATTGACATAGGTTAACTCCTATCCCAAAATCAAATTTTTGGCTTACAGAAACTTTTTGGCTTATCATGATGTATGAACCCAGTCTTTCTTGTAATGCAGGGGTGGGTTCTACTTACCTTTACTACTGGTTTGCAATGGGGCCACGCGTGCGCTCTTCTGCGCATGCGCAGATGATGTCGGGGTCGGTGGGAGGAGCCTCCTGCCAGTTTTACTACCGGTTCTATAGAACCAGTGCGAACCGGGGGCAACCCATCACTGTTGTAATGACAAAAGTCTTGGGAAATATACACATTTGCTCTGAATTGCTTGAAGAAATGATGAAACAAAAAGCTAAAGAAGCTGTCACTATAATGGGAATATACTTTTTCCCACCCAATAATCATCTGGCTTCTTTTTCTTAAAAAAAAAAATCCTCATTATAAAACATTTTATCCTTTGTCAACATTCTCTATTGCTAAGTCTATTTACTAGGATGTGAAACTTTAGATCCTAGGTAATAACAAATCTCTTAAGAATCATTTACTTCCTCTAGTTAAATGGTTAGGTGAAGAAATTTCCTTCCATTTGGTTACCAATTTGGCCGTTTTTAAAAGAAGTAATTTACAGATAGTCCTTGACATTCAACATTCCTTTAGCAACAGCTTGAAGTTACAATGGCACTGAAAAATATAACTTACAACCTGTCCTCACACTTATGATCATCACGGCACAACATGGCTACATGATCAAAAGGTGGGCCCATGGCATGCATTTACAAGATGGTGGCAGAATTCATGTGATTTCAACATGACTCTTTTCATGTTCTTATCGGGGTGAAATCCAGCAGGTTCTGACAGGTTCTGGAGAACTGGTAGTGGAAATTTTGAGTAGTTTCAGAGAACCGGCAAATACCACCTCTGGCTGGCCCCAGAGAGGGGTGGGAATGGAGATTTTGCAGTATCCTTCCCCTGCCATGCCCTCCAAGCCATGCCCACCAAGCCACACCACGCCCACCAAGCCACGCCCACAGAACCAGTAGTAAAAAAATGTGGATTTCACCACTGGTTCTTATGTCTCCCCTGATGTCCTTCACACTTCAACTTCCATGATCCTCAAGCAGAGAAGACTCATCAGAATTGAAATCAAGTAGTTCAAGATTCAGAGACTGAGAGATGGTTTGGTGTCCCATTTAAAGCATCAATCTAGAAATCCGGAGACCTTGAATTCTAATGTTGCTTTAGGCAAAGCCAGCTGGGTGACTTTGGGCCGGTTATCTTCTCTCAGCCCTAGATAAAAAGCCAGAAGTGAAATGCTCCCGGTTCGGACTGGATCGCCTGATCCGGTAGTGATAGAGGTGGGTGGTTCAGAGAACCGGTAGCAAAAATCCCTGCCCCCCTCTTGCCCAGCTGAGCCATGCAATCATCAGAGGCTTTTTTTTAATTTTTAAAAGCATTTTTTCTACAACTTCTTCAGCCGAAGAAGTTGTAGAAAAAATGTTTTTAAAAGGAAAAAAAGCCTCTGCCGATCAGGCAAGTTAGATGGGATGTCAGAGGTTTTAAAAAAAGAAAAAAGAAAGCTTCTGCCCTTCAGGCAAGTCAGCTGGGATGGTCAGAGGCTTTAAAAGCATTTTTTAACAACCTCTTCAGCAGAAGATATTATAGAAAAAATGGTTTTAAAAGTAAAAAAAAAAAGTTGGCCATGCCCACTCAGTCACATTACCCCCACCACCACCAAGCCACGCCCACAGAACCGGTAGTAACAAATTTTACATTTCACCACTGTAAAAAGCCAATGGCAAACCTCTTCCAAAATCTTGCCAAGGAAACTGTAAGGATTCGTGCAAAAGCAGTCTCCAAGAACCAACTCGAAAGCACACACAAAAAATAAATCAAAGATTACAAAAACACCCTTGTTCTTTTCAAGCTTTCCTCGAACAGTTAGTACTTCTGTTAGGCCATCGCATAAGACTTCACCTTTTGCTTTTGCAAACATTTCCCGCCGTTCTGCTTCTTAACCAGTCATCTCTTTCCTTCGCTGAAATTGAAGAGGGAAACTTTAGCGACGCTCCCTTCCGTCGGCTTTGCCCCTTTGCCAAGGGGAGAGTGCAGTACTCAGCCGCGTCCGCCAGGGGAAACCTTGTCGACTCCTTTCGGTACAGGACGGTACTCAACCGCGCGAGTCCCGCCGGAGTGCAAGGGCGTTTGTTGATGTCGCGGCGGCGTTTCGCTGCGGGATTCCCGTCTCTTCCTTCTTCTTTTTTTAGTCGCTACCCTCCCGGCGACCGAGGTGTGTTAAGAGACCAACTTAACCCCATTGCAACAAACTCCCCCATTTTTGTTTGACTGGAGTTTTGATTTGGTTGGGATTTCCACCCCCCACCCACTCTTCTCTCCTTGGAAATCCCTCTTTGGAGTTGATTTACTTGTGGTTGCAAACTACCACCCCAGGTTTCCGTCCAACATCCTTGCGTTGTGGAAGGAAGGACCAGAAAGAAGCCGCCGCTTATCCTACCGGGTTGGACGAAGGTAAAATCCCAAGGAAGGAATGCCTTCTGCTTTAGGCTGATTCTCCTTATTAGCAGTCCCCCTCCGTCTGGGATGGCTTCAGGTTCCTCTTGGAAATGGACCGAGGTGGGGTGGGGGGGAGATGTGTGTGTGTGTGTTTGTTTGTGTGTGTCTTTGCGTGCGTGTGTGATGATCTCGCCGAGGAGGCGGAGAAGGAGGGAAAACTGCGCATCTTGAATTATGCAATATTGCGCCGTGAAAGTTTGGCTCCCCCACCGCTTTTTCCTCGTCCTTCGCAGCCCAATTTCAGGCGGCTCTTAGGAAGATCGGCGGGACCGTCTTACTCTTAAAATTAGATTAAATTTGGATTGCTCATCCCGGGCACATATTTTACTCTGAAGTCAGGCACCGGTTGCAATAGAAATTACCTCCCTCCTCCCCCCAAGGATTGAGAAAGGATCGGTTCTTTTCAGTGGTATACTTTTAACCTTATTACAGATAGTCCTCGACTTACAACAGTTCGTTTCATGACCGTTCAAAGTTACAGCGGCATGAAAAAAATGACTCCTGACCCCTTTTCACACTTACCAACATAGTGGCACCCCCATGCTCACACATGATCAAAATTCAGATACCTGGCAACTGACCCATATTTATTATGATGGTTGCAGTGTCCCAGGCTCATGAGATCTCCTGACAAGTATAGTTTTTAATGGGGAAGCTGGATTTACTTAACAACGGCGTTAAGTAAACATAACGTAACAGCTGCAGTGATTCATTTAACTGTGGCAAGAAGAGTTGTAAAATGGGGCAAAAAACCTCACTTAGCAGCTATCTCACTTAGCAATAGAAACGTTGGGCTCAGTTGTGGTTGTAAGTTGAGGACTACCTGTACCATTTTTCCTCAATCTTTTAGCAACTGGGGCTGCTGATTCCTGTCATAGTCCTCCTCCTCCTCCTCCTCCTCCTCCTTCCAACGACTGTAAAGAGCCTTTTGAATTAAGGGGTGGGGGAGATTGTTGCTGGAGTCATGTGTTTGTTCAGTATAGGAGGCCTTTTATAAGGAACAAGATTAATTGCCTGGGAGACAGAAATTGCAACAGATTCAACACTTGGGGGGGGGGGGCAGTAAAGGGATGTTGTAGCATTTGTGTGGGGGATTAATGCCAAGGAGATTTGTATATTTTATTTCAATACAGGGGAAGTTTAGTGTCCCAATTACATTCCACACATTCAAGTAACCATCCCATTCTCGGAAAAGCAGGCTTAAAATAAACCACATAAAGCTTAACTAAAGTCCGGTCCCAGGTAAATTGCCAGGACAGCAGTAGTGTCTTTCCTATTTATTTATTTTTTTAAAGTAGAACTGGATTGAAATAATTTCTTCTGGATCTTCTCTCAAACATCTCAACAGTTCCCATTTTCTTTCAGATTTTGCTTTTTAAGCTTTTTCTTCCCATTGGGATGAACAGCTTTTTCTCACCGACCTTCTCACAAAAAAAAAATGGAAGTTTGTATTTATTTATTTATTTTGTGTGGCACAAGAGCAGCAAGTGGGCTACTGTTTAAAACCCACATAGCCAGAGTTGAAAAGGACAGAGTGGGAACAGTTCTGACAAACCTTTTGAGAACCCAGTTTGAAGAGAAGGACATTTGTTAAGGGAGAGGGTGTAGAAAGTAACAAAAGAAAAAAAGAAAACCCTATTTAGAAATCCTAGGTTATTGCATTCTTTTACCAACTCTTTTTCTATTTTATACTATTCTGTTCTGTAGCTTGCCTCGATCTATTTGCTGCTGTTAAGGGAGCTTGATTTTACTGCCTTTAGGGAATCTCAGACTGGTTCTTCAGGATCTGCTGTTTTAAATGCCTTTGATTTGTATCTCTGAAAGGAGGTGAAACCCGAAATAAAAATGTCAACATGACCTCCTTTTCTGAAAAGTACATGGGAAGGTGGGGGGCTGGAGGATTACTGATTCAAGGCAAAATAATGATGATGAAACAGTGGCTGTTCTCAATATTATTTAGCAGCCTTTTCCTAATTCATCTCTCCTCTCCCTAGACAGAAGGTGGAAACTTCAAAACAGAACCTCTTTCTTAGCTGTTGTAATTGTGCTACTGAGGGAAAAAGAGGCCCACTGCCAAAGCTTTGGGATTGGTGACCTGTTCCTCACCTTTCAAGCAATGCTTGTTAAAAATGGAAAGGATGTAGGGTTATATAAATGGAAGCTAGAGGCTGAATCAGTGAAAAGCCTGACCTCGTGCAAGTCAGTAAATTTGGAGAAATATAGCTATTGGAGAACTGTTGCCAACTTTGACTAAGGGAACCAAGCCAAGGGACTGGAATCCTTATTGGGCCCACTTTATAATAAGCTACTTTGCAACAATCACTTAAAATATGAAAATGTGGAATTCTGAAACAGGTCACAAGTACCCTGCTTATTCATCTTTGGCAGGGGTGTCAAACTGGATTTCTTCAAGGACTGGATCAGCATTGTAGTTCTCCTCTGCGGGCCGGGGGGGGGGACATGGGATGGATTCCTCCTGCAGCAACCTGATGGCGAAAAAGGGGCGAGGGGGACACATGTCCCCACATCCCTGTTTTGGCTGGCAAAGTGCTGCAGGAGGCTGTCCAGGTGAAAAATGGGGCATGGGCATGCCCCTTTTTGATTGGCAGAGTGCTACAGGACGCCGTCCAGGTCAAAAATGCCCCGCACCCAGCATCCCGTTTTGGCTGCCAGAGGGGGTCGGTCCTTTGCTATTTCCAAGCCGGCCCCACAGGCCAGATTTAAACACCCTGCTGACTGGATCTGGCCTTGGGCCTTGAGTTTGACACCCCTGGTCTATGGTATAATTATGATATTCTGAGAAAATCTCAGACCGGATATTTGTAAGGATTTCTGTCTATAATATCTTTGAAAACGGTATTTGCTGCTAGACTACGCTGTTCCAAATTCTCTCCCTCCTTTAGGATTACATCAGGGGTTGGCAACTTTAAACACTCAAAGAGCCATTTGGACCTGTTTCCCACAGAAAAGAAAACACTGGGAGCCACAAAAGTCCTAAGCGGAAGCCTCCCATTCAATTCCGGAGCTGGCCGGAAGTCTGGTTTCCCCACCATAGAGTCTCCTCCTAGCTTGGCGTCCTTTTTCCTCTACCTGTCCTAACTGAAAGCCCTATCAATCGTGGAGCCGACCGGAAAACCCACCCCTTGCCATAGAGTCATAGAGGTGTGCTGTGCTTCCCCCGCCCCCAACTGGAAGGTCCTCTCAAAATTGTGGCACTGACCTGTGACAGGGAGCCACAACAGAGGGATAAAAGAGCCACATGCGGCTCCAGAGCCATGGGTTGCTGACCCCTGGATTACATGAAATAAACAAGGATTAGTGTAAGATTTTTAAGACACCAAAGTGAATCTTTGCATATAATGGCAATTCAGACCATCTTTGATTCAGATGGACTAATCTGACAGTATTTCTCAGGTGATCAAGATGGAGGAAGAACAACTAAATCTACCTGTGTTGAATATATAATCTTGTCAATTAAAGTGTTTAAAAACTGGGTTGGGTAGAGGAAACACACATACAGTGCCTAGTTGTTACTTGACAGAACTACTAGAAGTGCACAGGTAAACATAATCTTCCAGATGAGAAAATCTGCTTATTACGCATTTTCTTTTAATAAGATCTCTCTTCATCCCTCTTACTAACCTCTTATTGTTTAGGTAAGATTATTAATATCCTTTGGTATAGTTTTCAAACAGCTGCTTGCAAAATAAAGTAATTAAGATAATTATTTGAATAAAGAACATTTAATTAAATAAAACCTGATTCATGATATGAAAAAAGAGGCTCATGGCCTTTTAACGCCTATTGTCAGGATTCCAGGTTGCTAATCATATTCAGCACCATTTGTATCTCATTCAGTGCTCATTTTTAACTTCTGTTACTCACTTCATGCTCACATCTTTTGCACTGAGGAAATTCTAGGTATGCAGATGGAGCAGCTATGATTTGTAGGTTAGTGGCACTTATGGCAGTAATAAGCTGATATTCTGCAAATTTTTAATTTTATTATACTGTAAATGTGTTTCTTTTTCATTGTAAATAAATGCAGAGAATTCAGATCTGAACCTTAGCTCCAACTGGATTTGACTTTCGCCAAGCCCGTAAAATTTGTAACCTATACCACTATAACCAGCCCTGAACTAAATGTACTGTGATTGGTTTTGATCAACTTTTAACTATCCAACCTCATTATACCACTTCAAGTAGGTAGCAAACTTAGCTTTGTTTTGCTGACTTTATTACCAGGCAAGTTTTGTGTACTGTGTTTGGCATTAAATTACTTATGTCTGCCCTATGGCTTGGACATTTTTTGTCATTCTTCCTCTGCATAATGAAATGTGCTCAGAGGGTTCCAAACTCTTTGATTTAAGTAAATTTTCAGAAATCAAAAATCTTTTTCTACTGATAATTGTTTTGTAAATGTATAGATTTAAGTACATTCAAACCTATGTGTTTAATTCTTGAGATTTTTTTTTAAATTCTAAAAATAACTGGTTTTTCTTTTTTGCTTTCTCTTTCTTTTTTTATCACCTGGATATAGTTAATTCTGCTCAAGAGTACCTTCTTGAATCATCGATGATTAACAACATGGTAACATCTGAGATAATAGTCATACTAGTAGAGCCTTTGTTGATTTAGTCATTCTTTTGCTCCTTATCATACTCTGTTCTTGTAAAGATTCTGATAAAGAAATAATCATTCTGCCAACAAAGAATTAAAAGAAACTACAACGGTCCTTACCTTGGATTGACTAATTTGTTTTGAGCTCCAAAACAATTGATATCAGCTTTACCGACAGTCATCAGATATGATATGGACAGTCAGTAAATTTTCCTTTTCCATATATCATCTTGTGCTGTCAATAAATTTTGTACAGCTACTCCTTCCAAAACTCAGGATGCCTTTATTTAAAATCCTCAAATGGGGATAATAGATAATTAGTAATCTTGGGATGTTATAGGAAAAATAAATTTAGTGGAACTAAATTACAATATAGTACAACTTTAATAAAATCTAATGTTTTTATAGCCTGTAATGAAGTTTTTTTTAAAAAAATAAAGAAACAATAAGCAATACCAAATAAGCAGTAATAAAGATGTAATAGTATAAAATAATTTATTGAAGATTGTGAGTACAAGCCTGGCTATATTTATTTATAATAGAAGTTGTCCGAACAAGAACAAGATTGCACCATGTGGCTACTCTCTCTCTCTCTCCTTTTGTGAAAATTATTATGCCAGTGCACATCTCCTTCTAGATTCTTATTGACCTTGCAAATACTCAGATTTTGCAAGTTACACAAGGCAAAATAATACAGGAAATATCCTGCAGTTACTCACATTTGCTTATGGTAAATTAGCCAATGGGGAGGGTTTATTTTACTTTTCTGTAACTTGGATGCAGGCAATAAACTTTCCTTAGTTTACATAATGACATGTATTCTTTGTTTAGAATACACAAGGATAGATTTGCTAGCTGGAGTTAAAGTAGGGATCTGTGTAAAAACCATTCTGTTTTTGGGTGGTCTTAGCTTGGGTAAGCATGCATGAGGCATGTTTTGGATGTTTTGATCTTAGCATACAGACCAAAATGTGGTTCTTCCAGCTAGCATTGCTGTCAGGTTTTTGGGTTTTTTTAGGTGCTGTGATTGGAAAACTCTTGTTAATTTTCAATTCATCTGTCTGAATCAATATATGTCCTTTTTGCATTGGCTTAAACTGAGTCTGGACAATCTTGGATGGAGCTTTGGATCTAAGCTGAAGGCATTTAAGGAGCACATGGAATAATATCACTGATGTTGGAATAGTAAACAATGAGCTAAACAAGAAAGAAATTGCTGCAAAATGCCAGTAGACTCATTCTTGGACATGTTTAGTAATAAATTATAGAGAATACATGGTTTTTATTTTTATTTTATACCTATTAATGTTTTAGATTTATCACTCAGGTAACAACTGTATTAACATAATAATAGAGGAATGAATGTTATATACTGTGATTTATTCTGCTAATTATTAATACCGTGTTTCCCCAAAAATACGACCTACCCTGAAAATAAATCCTAACTTGATTTTACACATGCTTGCAATATAAGCCCTACCCCCAAAATAAGCCCTAATTAAGACTTCCACCCACTCCAGGGTACACGGGTAAAAACTGAGCTAGGGTTGGGATGGAGGCGTGAAGCTACGCTACTACTTACCTTCGGACAGTTGCAGCCAGGCCTTGCACACCCTGACACCTGCCTTGGCGGCCCATTTCTGAAGGCCTCTTCAGCCGATAACAGAGCTCCGGGTCAATCTGGAGCTCTGTTACTGGCTGCAGAGGCCTTTAGGAAAGCCTTGCCAGCTTTGCTGGCCGCCGAAGAAGTTCCTGAAGGCCTCTGACAGCGAAAAGGAAGCCAGGGGTGATGTGTGCAAGTGAGGTGAGTCAGTGGATGACATCCCACCCGAAAATAAGACCTGGTGCCTTTTTTTGGTGGAGATATATATATATATGAATGACGGTCTTATTTTCGGGAAAACACAGGTATATTATTGTGGTGTCCCGGGGTCATGTGATTCCCTTTTACAACCTTCTGATAAGCAAAATCAATGGGGAAACCAGATTCACTTACTAATTTAACAACTGCAGTGATTCACTTAACAAACGTGGCAAGAAAAGTCATAAAATGGGGCAAAACACAATACATTTCTCACTTAGCAATATAAATTCTGGGTTCTGTTAATGGTCGTAAGTTGAGGACTGTGTGTATGTGATTGCTCCCATAGTCCAGATCTCCCCAGGATCTACTGTGTACTGTTTCATTTCAGGCAGTGCTTTCTTTCTGTTGACAGACCCCGTGACTTACCCGAGGCTGCTCTGGGTAGCACAAGGCCTTCATTCTTGAAGCAGCATCAGAGGATGCTCTTCCATAGCCTCTGCACCCTCCAAAAACTACTCAAAAGCACACCCCTTTCTCGCTTGATTTTTGGAGGCTCCAGAGACGGCCTGAGAGCATGGTCCTCTTGTGCGAATTCCACACACCACGCAAGACTACACCCCAATCTCGTATAACTTCTGAACACCCCCCCCCCAAATCATGCAAGAATGGGGTGTGCTTTTGAGAATGGTACCTTGGAGATTATATTTTTTTTTACATTGGGAATGCTGAAGTTCCTATTTTATTTAGTCATTACCCGTTTATTCTATTCAATTATGACAGCACCATGTTACTAGAGTCACGGATTCAATTTTCAAGAAGAACAAGATTCCTCCAAAGTGATTGAAGCACCTCTGTTGGTATGGTGGCTAGATGTTTCCAGCTCTAGAGGCGGTGCTCATCTCCGTTTATACGCCAAAGAGCCAGTGTTGTCTGAAGACGTCTCCATGGTCATGTGGCCAGCATGACTCAATGCTGAATGTGCACGGAGCACTGTTACCTTCCCACCAAAGTGTTCCCTATTTTTCTATTTGCATTTTTTACATGCTTTCGAACTGCTATGTTGGCAGAACCTGGGACAAGTAAGGGGAGCTCACCCTGTTACGCGGCGCTAGGGATTCGAACTGCTGAACTGCCGACCTTCTGATCAACAAGCTCTGCATCTTAGCCACTGAGCCACTGCATCCCCTTTTAATATAGGTTTTCTTTGACTTTACAACAGTTCATTTAATGACGTTCAAAGTCACAACAGCACTGAAAAAAGTGACTTATGACTGTTTTTGGCACAAGCATCTCCATAGTGACATGATCAAAATTCAGACATTTGCAACTGACTCATATTTATGATGAGTTCCAATGTCCTAGGATTATGTGATCACCTTTTGCGACTTAAGAAGCAAAATCAATGGGGAAGCCAGATTCACTTAACAACCGTATTACTAACTTAACAACTGCAGTGATTCACATAACAACTGTGGCAAGAAATGTCGTAAAATGAGGCAAAATTTACTTAACTGTCTTGCTTAGCAACATAAATTTTGGGCTCAATTGTAGCTGTAAGTTGACGACTACCTGTACAACTATGTCTGTAATAATTATGGCTGAGTCTAAACCTAGGTTTTTAAAGAATGAATGAAACCGTAATCACACAGAAGTCCCATTAGTCAGTCTTTCCTTTATGTTGCTAAAGAACCAGTTTAAAGGCTGAGAGTCGACACATTTCATCCATCCAGTCTTTGGAATCTGTATACACATTATACATGAGTTTCCAGAAATATGCAATGATTTTTTTTAGCAGCAATCCATGCATAGGAATACCAAAATTCTTCATAAATTCTACTTTTAGTATATTTTTAAAATACAGTAACATCTTTAAATTATAGCCTCTTTCCAAGTGTCTTGTTCATATACTAAAAATAAGCAAAATTCAATCAAAAATAATGATGAAAATACATTCAAATTCATTACAATATAACCAACTAACACTGTTTAAACCTCTTTTTCTTTACAACTCATTTTTTAAAAATTAATCTCACTTAAGGATAACAAATATCTAACTTTTTTAATAACATAAGCCCATTGATTTTGGAAAAAAGGAAACTTCTAATTTTCTGTTCCATCCAGATTTACTTTAGGAATGTTTATAAACTGTCAGGAAAAATAAATTGCTAGCTTAGTTCTTGATTTTTTTCCCCTTGTACAGAGGAAATTTTGGGGGTTTCTGAAGTAGCTATCAGGTCCAAGCACAGAACATAGTAAATGTTTTACTGGAATATATTGCAATTTTTTTTTACAAGTCAAATTTCTTTCTATAACCTTTCAAGAGTTTTAAAAATATTAACAATTACTTGATCAAAGGTAACACTCCTATTTCAGGCCATCTTTTTCCTGCCATTCTTGAATATAGGTTATTCAAAAAATCAATTTATCATGAGACCAAGAATCACATTTTAATTTCTTATCAAATACAGTAATCTTTGTTTAGTGGCTGCCTTGTTTAGTGACTATTTGCAGATATGACTGGTGAAAAAAAAATAACTTTATGATAAATTCCCACATTTGTGACCTTTGCAGGTCTATAAAGCAAAGAAAGCTGAAGTAAGGTTGTAAGCACAGTTGCTGTTTAACTTAGCTACTGTTCTGCTTAACAGTTGAGTTGTTGGTCCCAATTATGATTGTTAAATATATTGTAAAATGTGTTTGAATGGTTTCAAAGCTGCAGATATAGTAGAATTTCTACTACTTTTACAACCAAGATTTGCCAAGAGTTTTGAACTGCTAAATAATTCAAACTCTTACCTTAAATTAAAATTCTGAGCCAATACCATGTGGTCCACCTGTAAACCAAAAATATTTTATTTTATATTTATATTTTATTTATTTTATTATATCTAAAAACAGTTACGATATGTAAATTGTATACTTTATTATCTGGTTGCTTTAAATAAATAAATCAGGGCCTTCTATTATCAAAAATTGCATTTATTATTTTTCATTATTTCTTTTCCACAACACCTCCCCACATTGTTACTACAACATTTACAGTATGTATTCTTGATTGAGTATTCCTGATTTAGGGAGGATTCTTATAAGTATAAATTGAGCTAGTTTGCACTAAATCATAATATGGTTTATTGGTTTTAGCTTTATGTACTCTGTGAATCTAATCATTGTGATTTGTAAATGCTAATTTATGGCCTAATATGTGAACCTGACTATTGTGAATAAACAAACAAACCATGGTTAAAATAAATAGCAGTTTATCACAACTTGTAAATACAGTTTTATTAGGTTTAAATTACAAATTTAGTAGGAGACAGCAAACACTGTGGGGTGAATTTCTGAAACAAACATGTATAGTCCAAGGTCAAATCACATTTCTGTTAATTATATGTTGATTGTTTCACAAAATAAATTGACACAGTCTTTAAGACAATGAGAACATTTAAGACAATGAGAAACATGTTTATTGAAGTATATTTAATTAATACAATGCTAAGAGCCTGTCTGTTGGAGGGCTTTATTTGCCTTTGTCATAGAAAGGTTAGACATGAATACAGGTAGTCCTCGTTTACCAGCCACTTGGTTCACTGGCCATTCAAAGTTACAGTGGTATTATAAAAGGAGACTTGCCACCAGTCCTTAAATTTACAGCCAATGTAATGTCCCTCCAGTCATGTAATTCATATTTGTCTGCTTGGCAACTAACACACGTTGACGATGGTCACAGCATCCTGTGATCCTGTGATCATTATTTATGAGTTTCACAGCCTGGTTCCAACAAGCAAAGTCAATGAGAAAACTGGTAGGAAGTTGCAAGTCGAAGTTGTGTGATGTCATGCTTAAGGACTCATGGTGATTTGCTTAACAACCATAGACAGAATGGAGAAACTGATGTAAGTCAGGCATGGTCGTGGGTTTTTTTTTTCATATTATAACTGGATCATTTAGCAATAGAGTTGCTGTTCCCAATTTCAGTTGGTAAGTGAGGACTACTGTTCTAGCAAAAGTCTATAATTTCTTTTTAAATTGCTTTTATATGTGAGTTGTTCCCCGAAAACTTTCAAGACTACTTACTGTACATACTGGTTTTGAGTCAACTTCTGTCTATACACGCAGCTATAAAACCTGTGCTTGTTGCAGAAATTTCAGATAATAAATTAAATAAATATCTTGGTCATGTTCAACTCTGCAGGCACTGCTGGGTCACGAAAACCTTAAACTTCATAACAGAAGATGGATGTCATTAAAAAAAATACCTTATCTCAGAAAGGAAATGATTTTTGTTTTTAATGTATTCATGGTAACATTCACCACCCATCATGATTTTGTATCCCCAGGTATATTTAACTGGTATATCCAGTTTCTTTCAAACTCATTACATTGCTTTAGAAACATTAATTCCAGGGGAACTTTTCACAAATCACACATCAGTATAAAGTGTTTTAGCAAAATGAAAATGGGTATTGTGATTTGTAAACCAAGTTTTAGAGCATGTTTTTATGTGCTGATATCCTTATGATAGTGTATCAATAAGCTACTCTTAAATCTCAGATTTAGCTTATGAATCTTGTGTGACCAAGCATTTTCACAATTCCCTGGATAAACGTCTTCAAATCTATGACAGTTGTGCAAAAAGGAGAAAGTGCAGCTCCAGTGTGTATTTGTTTTACGGTTAAATTTGTTAAAGACTCTTAAAAGCTCTTTCGATGTAAAAGTCCAGCATACATGTTTAAGGATAAAATGGAATTAATAATAAATTACGCTGGCTTTTTGGTAGACCAACTCATAATTGCTCTTCATCCACAGATGTGAAGTTGGCAAACAAAGCTGCAGCAAAATGCACGGCTAATTGAAACTGCTACTGTTCTGAATGGTGTAGATCAATTCCATTGATATGCTGAGCGAAGGGATAGAAAATATTGCCTGTGAAGAGGTGAAGGTGAAGAGTTAATGCCATTATTGCAGTTGGTTGAAAAAAAACTGTTAAGAACTGTCAGAAAAGTGTTGTACAGTTAAAGCAGAGGTCTTCAAACTTGGCAGCTTGAAGACTTGTGGACTTCAACTCCCAGAATTCTCCAGCCAGTTTGAAGACCTCTGAGTTAGAGCTTGACTTACTACCTCACATGGACTGGAATTTCTGTTGCTTAGTGAGGCCATTGTCAAGTGAGATATACCCAATTTTATGACCTTTTTTTGCCATGGTTGTTATGTGAATCAACCCAGTTTAAGTGAATCCAGTTTGCCTCATTGGCTTGAATTGTTGGAAGCCAGTTGGGAAAGACACAAATAGGGAATCACATGATCCTGGATGATACTGCAAAAGTCATTGATTTGTGCTGGCTGCCAAGTGCCTGAATTTTGATCATATGATTGTTGGGATGCTGCAGTTGTAAGTGTGAGAAGCAGTCACAAGTCCCTTTTTTCAGTGCTGTCACAACTTTGAATAGTTGCTAAATGAACAGTGGTGAGTCAATGAATATTTGTAGTATATTAATCTGCTGTTTTGATTCTAACAGTGGCCAGCTTGGCATCTTTTAAGATTTCTATATGGGAAGTCCTCTGCTTACAACAGTTCATTTAGTGACTGTTCAAAGCTACAACAGCACTGAAAAAAGCTACTTATGACTGTTTTTCACAGTTACGACAGCATCCCCACAATCATGTGATCCAATTTTAAATGCTTGGCAACTGGTTCATACTTACGACCGTTGCTGTGTCCAAAAGTCATGTGATCACCTTTTGTGACTTTCTGAGACACAAGTCAGATTCACTTAACAATCAGGTTACTAACTGATCACCTGCAGTGATTCATTTAACAACTGAGGCAAAAAAAGGTCGTAAAATGGAACAAAACTCACCTAACAAATGTCTCACTTAACATAAATTTGGGGGTCAGTTGTAAGTTGAGGGTTACCTGTACTTAAACAGGATATGAAAGCAGATGCTTTGTTTTTTTCCATATGCTTCTTCCTTTTATATTTCAATATATTGCCAAATATTTTATTTAAATTTAATAATTATGTTAATTAGATAGACTATAGAATTAGACTGACTTGTTCGTGAATCAGATGCCCTCTGTATCTCTTAGAGCAGAGGTCTTCAAACTTGGCAGCTTTAAGACTTGTGGACTTCAACTCCCAGAATTCTCTAGCCAGCTATGTGGGCTGGAGAATTCTGGGAGTTGAAGTCCACAAGTCTTAAAGCTGCCAAGTTTGAAAACCTCTGTAGTAATAAATACAGGTAGTTATCATTTTGGGCTGAGGAAAAAGGGTGTTATAGTTCAGTTCACACGTCTGGAGGATATCACATTGAGAAAGATTATAGTTCTAAATATCTTTCTCTTTGGGGTTTGGAGTACTATTTTTTTCACCCCCTGAATAATATTGTTATTGAAGGTACCTAACTGTTAAAAAGGACTCCAGTAGAGGTTCTCTGTGATAATTGCTGGACATATTAAAAGAATTAACATGAATTTCAATAAAATAGGAGAAGAATAGAGGGTAGGATGTATTGCTAATTAGAGCAGAATTTTGTGGAAGGATACTTTTATTATCTGATTAATGAGAGGAGTGTTCAGATGATTGAGGAAGGAATGTTAGTAGCTGAATGAATTCAGTTGTCTTCCAATAAGCTGCTCAAAATACAACTAAATCTAGAACCTGGTGGAATGATTTTGCAGCCATAAAACATCCTCCTCCTGTCCTTTGACAGAATCTTTGGATGACTAGATTCATTATGAGCAGAAAAATGAGTGATACGGTAGTTTCTATTTCTATGCTCCTGTATTTTATCTGAGGCAGAGGAGATATCCAAGGTTAGTAAAGTTAGGATACTGTAGCAATGCATTTTGTTTCTTCCATTACAACTGTAGTAGGTAGCAATGTCAATTAGGCAGTTCTTGTTCAAACTATTTGTTAACCATGAAAAGCACCAACAGTTGTGGCAGTTCTTAAGCAGTGTAACTTCATCCAAAGGATATGACTGCTTTAATCATTCAATCATTACTTTTGGACTCAGACATGATGCAAAACCTCTCTTTAGATGCTTTATATAGTGCTATAAGTTAATGAAATCTTCCTTAATTTTCAATCAGCATAGAAATATTTCGTTCTTGATACTTTAGAAATGGACTAGAAATGGAGTTTGAGAGTAAAGATTTAGTCTATTTGTGCTAAATTCTGGTTTTAAAGAAAACAATGTTTCTGTAATAGAGCTATTGGTTTTTAAGATAATATTTTAAAGCATGTTTTAAAAAATTAATTCTAAAATAAAATTGCAACCAGTGGTCACTTCTCCAAACATAAGCAGATATTATTGACATTAAGTTGTAAAATGAAAATAAGATAGAGTGAATTATTCTGTAACTTAGTTACTATCTAAACCTTACCTTACTACCTAAATTAAAATGCCAAATGATGTCATCAGATTTAAAAGAATAACCTTTACCGTTATGCTACAACAATTAGTATGGTATGCAAATCTTAAAGTACAATCTATTCATAATTCCAATTGCTATAAAAATTACTTTTCTAACTTCTGGCCACCATGAACATTATAAAGTTCTCCAAAGTATACGCGATTTGCACCCACATTCACCAACATTTAAGTAAAAAATTAGTTTGGAAAAAAAAACCTGTGTGTGAGCAACATATTTGCACATAAAGTTTGATTGTATTTGCTTCACACCAATGGATAAATTTAATAAAGAGACATATCTGATAGTTTAAACTCGTGGTTATATTTAAATCTTTCTGGAAAAGCATAAACTTTTCAGCAAATACAGTTTTAAACTGCCTAATGATATTAGCTAATTTGAGTACCCATAATTTGAATTCATACATTCAAACATATTTTTTTCATAGATAACCTACCAGTTTAAGAAATGGAAGAGTTTATTCTACCGTACTGCTTGTTCACATACTGGTATTTTATTTTATTTTAAACTACTATAATCTATGAATGTCTCACTTATTTTCTTGGCCAGGTTGTATTTAATTTAGTTGATAGGTGAAGAATTTCTGAATGTCTTATCTTCTATAAATCTACAAGATAACTTATGAAAATACAGAATAGTCTTAAAATTAATTTAATATTTATATTTATAAATTATTAATTTAATATTTATATTCTAAATTTTATATTTACTTACTATTACTTAATATTTACTCCCTTCTCACATACATTATATATAAAGCACACTTAAAAGTTACCTTAGAGCATTTTAAGAAGATGGGTTATAAACAGCATGCATCCTTTAATTTCTGAATGGATCATTTCCCAGGAACAACTACTGTATTGCTTCACAATTAGGAAATTGTTCATTCTTTGAAAATATCTTTTCACTTTTAGAATTAGCAAATAAGATTTCACATTGTCACAATTCCTTGGTCCCTTGTGCATCTCCGTTGCATTCAAGCATATTTCTAGGCTCTTCATTTGCTGATGAAGGACGTTCTTTAGGTTTTCGAAACATGGTGAGTTCCAGGCTTGGTAGAAATGGGCATTTGAAAGAAGGCAAGAAATCTGTTGGAGGAGCTCATAGATTATAACTGCATTGTCTCCATTACTGACTTCAAGAACTTCCAGAGGAAATTGGAAGTCTGTCAGTTCATATATGCATTGCAGTGGAATTTCTTCATTTGTTCTGCAGAGATGAGGTAGGCTATTCTGGATCAGTTGCCGCCACTGAGCATGAAAGACAGAGCATCTGAAAACCGAGAATTGACTGGGTTTTGCAAAGAGAACTAACACAAGGCAAACTTTTAAGATATAGTTATGAGTGAGGGTGATCATGATGATAGCGGAGACTTGTGGTTCCTGAAGTCTCTTTAAATACATTTTTGGAGTCGTATATTTAAAATCTGTCTTCCTTGTTAATTTATTAATCATAATATAGTTTCTTCCGGGATCTAAATGCCTTTAGGGCATATTACTTTGTGTTCCTCTTAAATGAGGATTTGCTGAGATTTGGGGTGGTTCTGTCTCCACCCTGCCAGTCTTCTGCATTCTTAAACAAATTGGGTTCACAATGTTTACCTTGGAAAATGAATTGGGACAGTACTTCCCAAACCTGGATAAATTACTCCAAATTGGGTAAAAGTGGTTTTTCTTTGGATAACGGCACATGAATCCATTACTCATCAAAATACAGACATTTAAATTAACTTGAAGAATGCCATGGGTACTAAAATATATTAAAAATATCTCAAACTATTCCTATTAAGTTGAAAATTGATGAAATTATCAATGATAATTTGTTGAAATGAAATAAATATTCAATTATATCATTTTGATCATATAGGTAACCCTCAAATTATGACCATTCGAAGTTACAGTGGTGCTGAAGGAAAGGACTTACTACCGATCATCAAAGTTTAATAAGACTTTCCAATAAGCAGTGTTGGGAATGAAGCAAAAAGATTGAGAAACATTGCATTAGGAGAATCAAGGACTTGGAAAAAGCATTAAGTCCTGTATGGGGATGATCTGGGGATAATGGAATCAAAGAGATAATAGGTATATTTAAGGGCAAAACTGGAGACCAATGGGATGAGGGGGGGAGAAAAGAAATTGACATACTTATGTTAAGTATGTCCTCGTGAATGTTTATAAGAATGTGTTTAGAGAGTAACAGTCAGTGGTGGCAAAGTAGTCAGAATGCAGTATTGCAGGCTAACTCTGCCGACTGCTAGCAGTTCGATACTGACCGGCTCAAGGTTGATTCAGCCTTCCATCATTCCGAGGTCAGTAAAATGAGGACCCAGATTGTTGGGGGTGACGTACTGACTCTGTAAACAGTTTAGAATTCAGAACAAATAAATGGAGGGGGAGGGGGGGAATAATAATTTTGAAGAAATTGATCTATGAGTAATCTTCCTCTTAATTTTGTAGATTAAATTCCTTTTAAATCCATTTAATTAGAGGTCAGTTGGTGAATTAAGTTCCACCTCCCATAATTTTTATCGTATTTTATAGATTACAAAAAAATGGAGCGCAGGACTACAAAAGATAAATAAAACAGTCAAGCTAATTGAGAAACAAAACAAAAAATAGAAGAAATCCCATTTGAAAAAAAGAGCAAAAAAATGAAAAAGTGTCAATATTAAACCTGATTGATTATGTGCCATCAAGTCATTTTTGACTCCTAACAATCGCATAGATTCTTTTTTCCATGATGATCTATCCCTAAACTGTTCTTTTAAGACTCCCAACAGCATACACATTGCCACTGTAACAAGCCATCCACCTTACTGTTGGTCATCCTCTCTTTCTCTTTCCTTCCTCCTTTCCTAGCATAAGAGTCTTTTCGAGAGAGCTGAATCTTCACAGAATGTGTCTGAAGTAGGATAATTTGAGCCTGGAGTGAGAACTTTTGAATTGATTTCTTTGATGGTTCATTGTTTTCTTGCAGACCATGGTATTTGCAGGAGTCTTCTCCAACTCCAAGGACTAAGTCTAGTTATATCTATGTCTACATGCAGTCATAAGGTGAAAAATCATGTGACCCCCACTGACTTACAGTGGCAGTTTGTCCGTTACTGCTGTGGTCATTAAGTGAATCACTCACTGATTAAATTCAATGTCATACGTTCACAATTTGCAAAACTCCTGCCATTTCTCCATTGACTTTGCTTGTCAGAAGCCAGTTGTGAAGGTCACAAATGGCAATCATGTGACCATGGGATGCGGCCAACATTGTAAATGTGTACCAGTTGCCAAGGGCCCAAATCATCATCACATGCCTCTGGGGATACTGCAACTTTGAGGACCAGTCGTTAAGTCTCAGTATTTAACACTGTTGTAACTTCAAATGGTTGTTGAGTGAATGTTTGGTGAGCAAGGACTATCTGTATATACAGACAGTTATGATAGCAGTTGGCACCAGGATTTCTGTTGCAAAGTGATACAGTCATAATATGCAGTGTTTCCTAACCCTATTGCTTAGCGATAACAATCCAAAAAGTCCCAGTTGCCTTCATAAACCTGAGATGTGTAAGTTGTTAAGTGGGAAGTTCCAGGTAAAGAGTACAGGGGTTCCATGGGAGTCTGGGATAGATCATGGGAAGGATTCAATCTGGATCGGTCACCAGGATCAGAGGTTTTGTCTTCCGAGCTTTCAGATTCATGGTGGAGCCATCCTCAGGGAACCTCTCTGTGTGCTTTGGGCTGTTCTGTGTGTGGTAGGTATTTATATGGTGGCTGTTGTGTGTAGAGGGGATTTTAGATGTAGATTGGGGTGTTGATGTCTGGCCAGTGTTGATGGCTGATGGATCATGGGAAGCCCAGTTACAGGCTACAGATGAGTTGAAGGACACTGTGCATGTGAGCAAAGAAAGGCCAGGGATGAGACTTACTAAGCAACAGGGTCAATGGAAAAGTTGGCAGGGAAAATCAATTTGTGATTTTCCTTGCCAACTTCTCCATTGACTTTGTGTGTAGGGAAGGTTGTATGACAGGGAAGGTTCTCTATTGACTTCGTGTGAAGGGAAGGTTGTGTGACAGGGAAGGTTGCAAATTGTGTTCGGTTTGGTTGTAAGTGTGAGCTGGTTGCCAAGTGCCAGAATTTTATTCATGTAATCGCAAGAGCAATGCAACTGCTGGAACTTTGAGGACTGGTTCTACATCCCTTCGTTCGGTGCTGTTGTAACTTCAAACGAATGAATGATGTTAAGCAAGAAGGAGTGTTTGTGGCTGTGTAAAAAATATGTCCAAAGGAGCAAAAACAATGCCCAGCTGAATCAGACCCCTGGCCCATATAGTCCAGCAATCTCTTCTCACAGTGGCCAGCCAAGAGCGAGGGAACTTCACTAGTGTCCCAAACAATGGCCTTCAGAGGTGGTCACATTGCCATCAGAGTTAATTGTCACTATTCCCCACGACTTCCATGAATTGGTGCAACCTTTTTTTTTTTTAAGCTAGACAAGCTATAGAAACACCACATTTCAATTGTAAAGTTTAATTATGTGCTTTGTAAAAAAAAAAAGGTACATGTATTTCCTTTTGTCTGTCTTGATTCCTTCAGGATTCAATTTCCTTTGGTGACCTCAGGTTCTAGTACTTGGGGAAAGAGAAAATAGCAATAGCACTTACACACAGCTCCATAGTGTTTTACAGCACTCACTAAGCAGTTTGCAGTGTCAGCATATTATCATACATGTGCATTCTTTGGGGGCTAGCCCTGAGTTAGATCATGCATTTTATATAATCATTTTATAAAACTGTATGAGCCAGATGATTAATATCCCTACTACTGCAGGCTAATTCTGCCGACTGCCAGGAGTTCAACCCTGACTGGCTCAAGGTTGACTCAGCCTTCCATCGGTTGGTAAAATTAGAACCCAGATTGTTGGGGGCAATATGCTGATTCTGTAAACCGCTTTGAGAGGGCTGTAAAGCACTGTGAAGCGGTATATAAGTCTAAGTGCTATTGCTGTTGCTAATCAGGTTTTAGAAACTACTACCCTCGAAACATTTTCACTTATACGCATACTGCGTTTTTTTAGTAGTGCCCTTGTATAAATTATTTGTAGCCCCATAAAGAAAAAGAAACACATTTTCACAACAGTCACATTCAAAATAACAATTACATTTAGCTATCAATGTTTAGATTGACAGATCGGTCATTAAATAAAGCAGTTGTTAAATGATACCGTGGCTGTGCCTACAGTTATACTTCAGCTTTCATTACTTTACAGACCTGCAAAGATCATAAATGCAAAGATTTGGTCCCAAAGTTACTTTCTCATTAGTGTCATAAATATGGTCAGTTGCTAAGTCAGTCACTAAACAAATCCTTGTAGATCTGAAAACATTATTTGCAGCTGTTCTGATAGTGAATTGCTCTAGTGTCTTATATGTTTGTTGTTCAATTTTTTTCTGTTAGAATTCTTTCAATGCATGAAAGTGCATTCTGCCAAAATTTATGATAGTGAAAAAAGAAAGCTTATTTCGTGCAGCGCAAATATTAAGAGACTTACAAACACACACAGTCCTATTTGTCCAATGAATCTGTTGGAATTTGTCCATCTCATTTTGTTGATGTGACAAGAAATCTCACAAGCTGTCAAGAAGACAACACAGATTCTGTGCATGTGGTGAAACAAATATGCATGATTAATACGAAAGAGATAGTGGGCACACGTTCTTCATTTCACTGAGAGGAAGGATGCTATGCAATGTAACAATGACCACAAAAACAATACAATATGTCCATTGCTTTGAGTAGGAGACATCTGCAGTCTGTTGTAATCTTTGCCCCTTCCACAGTTTTCCATTTTATTCGCTATTGAACAATTGGCTGCTTTTTTTTTGTTGGCAGAGATAGGCATGAAAAATAGAGATATAAATTTAACGGGGATGACAAATTTGTTCCCAATTCCTCTTAGAATTTTTAGGGTATTCTCCAATACTCAGTTCTGTCCTATACAGTGCAGAATATAATGAAATACAACCTTTATTTTTTAGTTTTAACATTTTGAATCAGTGTCCGTTGATTATTCTTTAAATCTTCCTGGCTGTCCACTGAAGTTGGACTCATGAAGTAATGCATTCAGGTTTTACTCCAAAGTATATATCCTGTACTGTAAGATATGGTATCAATTGGTGGGTGTAATAATTTTAACCTAGAGTAAATGGAAATGAAAAGTCATCCTTAGGGAATTTGGTGTGTATAAGACCATTTGTCATAAGTATTCTCAGAGTCTCTGTTAATTTGGATGCCAGATGTTTGGAAAAATAATGAAGATAGTTTTAAGTAGGGGGTGGGATTATTTTTGTGCCTCTGAGTGGTATGCTGGAAGTTGACTCAAAGTAGTAACAAACAGTTTGAAGAATTGGGGAAGGCCTAGACAAAAAATAAGTTTAAATTTAATTAAAATGAAATGAATTAAATTAAATAAAGCTAATATATTTATCCCCCATGTATTTACTGTGTTTCCCCGAAAATAAGACCCTGTCTTATATTTTTTTGAACCCTGAAATAAGCGCTTGGCCTTATTGCCATGCACTCAAAAGCCCGATTGGGCTTATTATCAGGGGATGTCTTATTTTGGGGGAAACAGGGTAACAATTAAATGTTACTATTCATCCATGAATACTTAGGAAATTAAAACAGACTGGGTATCAAGCATTACATTATTAATATTAAAGTTCATTTAATTTATATATCTCAATAAAAGTAATTGACTAAATAGGTTTATTGTGGATTTTTAATTATCACAGTGGATTCCCCTTCCCTTCTTTTTATAAAATAATTTGTTCTGTAGCAGTATAGTGATTTTCATCTTGGTTTTGGAATATTGCATAGGAGGGCATTTTGCTGATAAAATTGTTCAGATTTTCTTGGCATGACTTGGCATGGATAAGTTCTGAAGTGATAATCCTCTTAGTGATCTGGGAGTCATTTCATTTTACAGACTATGATAGAGTGTTATTTAGAATGAGTTGTAAGCGACTCATTCCCCTTCTAACTCATTCATGCAGTGATGAGGTGTCTGAGTAGCAGGATCATTGGAGTAGTTAATGGCTCATTGGGAGAAGAAATTGTGCTACATGCCTCAAAGGAGGTAGTGATGCAGTCGTTTCTCAAGAAACTGTCTCTGGATCCAGTAATGTTACATAACTCTTGTTCTGTGTCTACCCCTTGTTGAAACGGTATCTTGTCTTCAGTTGCAAGATGTTACATAGGAGGGGGATTATCTGTGCTGCTTCCATCAAGGTTCACAGCTGGGTACTTGTTGAATAGGCTATAGAAATAATTGAGCAGCAGGAGGAAGAGCTGCAGCCAAGACAGCAGTCAGATAAAAGAAAATTGGGTCAGAGACAGAAATGTAATTTGAGAAAGCGTCCCTGGCTTGACCCTCCCTAGTTCTCTTGAAGATAAAGGGAGAAGTGCATTCAACCTTGCAAGATTCTGTTACCATAACTGTACAGTTCTACAGAGGAATGAATTGAGTTTGTCATTTGTACTTCTGTAACTCCCTAGTTTGGTACAGCAGCCAAACAGAACAGGTACAGACTTCAACAAATAGTTAGGACTGCAGAAAAAACAATTGCAACCAGCCTGCCTTCCACTGAGAACTTGTATACTGCATGGGTCAGAAAGAGGGCTGAGAAAATAGCTCACATCCTGGTCATAAACTGTTTCAACTCTTCCCCTCAGGCGCTGCTATAGGGCATTGCATGCCAAAACATCTAGACACAGGGACATTTTTTTCCCCTCGTGCCATCACTCTGCTGAACATCTAATTACCACAGTACTAATATCTAAGGATATTTACCCACATAGTATGGCTGTATGATTCTTCTTCTCCTCATCTTTTCTACTATCTTCTCCTATTAGTATCTTATGATTAAATTACTTTGTTGTTTATATGTACAGTGAGAGCAGGGGTGAAATTTACTTACTTTCCCTACCGGTTTGCCAATGTGCGCACGCCGTGTGCACGCTCACTCCGCTCGCCCACACCATCGTCTGCTCATGCGCAAAGCCTTCCGCACATGCACAGAGGCTTAAAATGTCACAAAAAGTGACATCATGACATCCATGCGGGTGGGCAGAGCCTCCCGCAGCCGCCACTACCGGTTCACCCAAGCCAGATAGAACCAGCTGGATTTCTGAACCTCAGTGAGCTTCTGCACTGGAGACAAATTCCTTGGGTGTCCAATCACTCTTGGGTCAATAAAGTATTCTATTCTATTCTGTATTCCATTCCATTCCAATCCAATCTGTATTATTAGCATTCATGACTTTGGTTTCCTAGTCTGGTCTACCTTGAAAGGCTGACAACATCCTTCATCAGGACTTGGATTGGACTCAGGAAAAGGAGTTTTCTGGGTTACTTGAGAAGACTGGGAATAAGAGAGACTGTTCTGCAGTCTTAAATGTTGAAGTTGGTGGGGGATGAACGGACCTGTCCTAGGGTCATTTCTTGTGCAATGCTGGATGGCTTAGCTCTCTCTCTTACCATTTAGCATCTACTTGAAACCACTATTAAAACTCATCCATGGGCTCAGAGTAAAACTTCATCAATATGTTGATGATACCCAGTAGAACATTTCATCTGTTCCTCCTGCCAGGCAGAATTGGGATGTTTTGGAAGTCTTGTTCCTGTATAGAGGCTGTTTGGGCTCCGATAGGATGTAAGAAAGTGAGATTGAACCCTAACAAGACAGAGTTGCTGATTATCTAGAAACAATTTCATTTTAAATTCTGGATGGGGTTTTATTTCTACTAAAAAGGTAGGTCCACATTTTGGGAGTTATTTATTCACTGTTACTGTTGGATGCCTGGGGGCAATCCTTGGCTGATATATTTATTTATTATTTATTAATTATATTTATATACCGCCTTTCTCCCGTAGGACTCAAGGCAGTGTACATTTTAAAAGATCATTCACATGTTCATGTTTAGCCCCGCTTGTTAGAACATCAGGGTCTTGAGGGCATGGCGGAAAGCATGGAGATCAGGGATATTCCGTATCTCTGGGGGCAGTTCATTCCAAAGAGTTGGAGCCCTCACAGAGAAGGCCCTCCCCCTGGGAGTCGCCAGTCGGCATGATTTGACCGATGGTACCCTGAGTAGTCCCTCCCTGTGAGAACGAACTGGTTGGTGGGAGGCTATTGGTGGCAAAAGACGGTCTCATAGGTACCCAGGTCCTAAGCCATGGAGCGCTTTAAAGGTGATGACTAACACCTTGAATCGCACCCGGAAGACCACCGGGAGCCACTGCAGCTCGCGCAGGAGAGGTGTTACATGGGCATAACGAGTTGCGCCCATAATCACCCGCGTGGCTACATTCTGGACCAGCTGGAGCCTGCGGGTGCTCTTCAAGGGGAGCCCCATGTAGAGAGCATTACAGTAGTCATTACATTATACCTGTTGTGGGAGCTGGTATATCATCTGGAGTGGGAGCCCTTGCCAATAATGATTGACACCATTTTCACCACTCAAATGATGAAAACACAGTTTACATTAGAAAGCACTTGGAATAATTTGGGGGCAAAATGCAGAGGCCCAGAAGCTGACATATGAGAGCTACTATATCCCCATCACACTGGCATTGCATTGCAGCATTGAATTCCCATAAGCTTCTGAGCCCAATTCAAAATGCTGGTCTTAACTTTTGAAACCCTATCTCCATGATCATTAAGTGCAGCTAGAATTGACCCATCTGGCACGGTCGTTTGAAGCTTAGGTTGCCCTATATTTTTAAGATTAAGGGAACAGAGGTTTTAAGGGGGTGTTTTTCTGCGGTAGCTCCCAGTGTTTCATGTTGCATCTATCTTGGCATCTTTCAGAAAGATGAAATTAGAATTATGATGCAACCATCCTTTTATAATTTTAGACAATGCCGAAGTAGTTTTATCAGTTTTATTTACTGTATTGTAAATTGCTGGGAGTTGATTACAGCCAGAGTTATTTACTTAATAAGATTTGTATGCCACTCAGTTGCAAAAGCCTTAGCAGCTTACATCAGGCAACAAAAAACATTAAAATGTAATCTTAGTAATTAACAACACCATCTGTTGGAGGTAGGTCAATCCTCATTGTCCCTATGTATTTTCCTGAAGAGCCATGGATTTAAGGCTCTTTTGGACCTCAACAAGGTAGGGTTGGTCCAGACTCCAGATGCTGAAGAACAAGCTGTTCCACAGAAAGGGCCATCAGTGACAAAATGTGTCTATGTGATTCCTAATGTTGTATTGTTGATGATGGGAGCCTTAACAAGTCTTGTATCCAACCATAGGAGATGATCTTGAAAATATCCAGAAGTATCTAGGACTTGAAAAAGGCAACTAGTACCTTGACCTGAACCCAAAAGCAGATTGGCAGCCAATGCAGCTTCTATAGCACTGGTATCAGAGGTGGGTTTCAGCAGGTTCTGACCAGTTCTGGAGAACCGGTAGTGGAAATTTTGAGTAGTTCAGAGAACCGGTGGTAAAAATTCTGACTGGCCCCACCCCCATCTATTCTCTGCCTCCTAAGTCCCAGCTGACCGGGAGGAAATGGGGATTTTGCAGTAACCTTCCCCTGGAGTGGGGTTGTCACACCCACCAAACTATGCCTGCCATGCCACGCCCACCAAGCCATGCCACACCCACCAAGCCACACCCACAGAACCGGTAGTAAAAAAATTTGAAACCCATCACTGACTGGTATCCTATGGACAAATCTAGATATGCCCATAACTACCTGGACCGCTTCATGCTTCCCCAGCTGAAGTTTTCAGATGATCTGTAAAGAGAACCCCAGGTAGAGCAAACAGCAGTAGTCTAACTATAAAGTGAGAGAGCAATGAGTGGAATGGGGGTTAAATCGGAGTAAAATTCAAGACAATGTGAAGACAAAAATATCATAATGGTAGAGATGGTTTTCAGTTGAAATCAGCACAGATTTAGTCAAGTGATTCACTGATTCAATAACATTTACATTCCCCAACTCAACATGGGCCTATAATACTGTAGATGGCCATATTCAGACTGTTGCATCTACTGGTATAGCCTGTTAAGACTCCTCTTTGGTTCTATTCATAACCATCTCTTCGTTCTTTGGTGATCATCACCTGAGATGGAATGACGATAAATATGGAAGAACATTGTCCTTGCTAGCTTTATCATTATGTACATTTTCAGTTTGAAGGCTATTGATGTAGGATCCCTTGATCATGCAGTTTCTTTTACAGCAAGTTAACATTTGAATCAAATGAGAGAAATGCAGTGGTTGTGTTGAGACAGGTATAAGGTGACTTCAGATTCTGGAATTTTTTTTAAAAAGCTTTCATTATTTTTCCATGAATAGTACAAAATTCTCTAGTCAGTAGATTTGGCCCGCTGTCCTCTTGACAGAATATTTCTTTTGCGTTACTTTGTAAATGTTTTGTTTCAGTTCAGCTTTGAATTATTCTGTCAAATCTTTCAATCCTGCGGTATAAAACCAGGTGTACTTGGGCACCTGAATATGCTTGACTCATCCTGAAGACATTATTTCAAATAACTAACATGTTGCTACAAGGTGTATGCTCTTCCATCTGCGTGTATTACTGAATCACAGAAAGACAATGCATATAGTGTATGACATATTCTTCAGCTGCTTTGCAAACATTGATTCATAAATGAACTGTCCAAAATATCAGTGCGTCATGCTTACTCAGTCCCTTTAGTTTTATTCCGTCACGGTCCTTGGCTGTGGAAGTGGACTGCTAATCCTTTCTTGTCTCATCTTTTTTCAACTTTTTAGTCTAGACAACTAGTAGAGAAAAAGAAATTACTTGCACCTGCAATATCTAAGCAAGATTTTTCTTTTGCTGAGTTAAAGTCCAACAAATTAGGAATCTGGATCCAGCTGGAGAAGGTTGATTATTTTCCTTAGTGTTAAAGGATAATTAATGAATAAAGGTGATGGGTATTCATACACAGCTAACAAAGAAAAAGAATTCCCCAAATAGATTAACATTTTAAGGTTTTTCCTGACCAGCTTATCATCTGAATTTGATCTCTGATTCAGTTTCTGGTTACTGGAAAATTATCAGTTATAAGCATGCTCTTTCATACGGTATTTGGATTATCTTCCATGGAATGATTGTAAAATAATCATGGATGGAATGTGTCCTGATTTTTAGTCAGGAATGTTTAACATAGGAATCTAAGAAGAACAATACTGAATCATTGCAAGGACTTTTAAAGCCCAATATTCTATTCTTAAGGACTAATTAATTCTTAATTAAGTGCCTGTAAGAAGACCACAAGCTTCTACTTACACTCCCTACTTTGTTAGCTCTGATCCTGGAAGTAACATATAGCTATTGTGATTAATACCTTTTGAAAGCTTATTGGTCATTCTTTTCAATCCATTTTTTTAACTGAGTAGTATGGTCTGCCTAGCTATAATTATTAGGGTTTCATACACATGCATCCATCACAGTTATTTAACTGAATGCTAGCTATTGTTATTTTTTAAAGTTTAATATAAAGCAGAGTTGTCCAATCTTTGCAACTTTAAGGCATGACTGGCTGGAGAATTCTGGGAATTTTAAGTTCATAAAATTTAAAGTTGCGAAGGTTGGATACCCCTCATCTATGGGAGAAGTTTTTTCGATCTACAGCCCCTTGGGGGTCCCGCCGTGAGAGGGCGGGCCGGAGGCTGTCCCTATTGGATGAGACAATCTGGACCCTCCTACTGTTGTGGGAGGACAGTAGAGATACCAATAGTACATCAATGATCAAAGGGTTGTGCTACATCTTTTGTAATGTCCCCTGTTTGAGCTCCGTGTCTCTATCGCTGCACTTGGAGATGTACACGACAGCCAATCTTCTTGCGCTGCGAGATACCCCCCTCTCGCAGATGTGGCCCTCATTATCGAGGGCCCATCTCAAGGACGGGACTTGGGACCCAGAGAGGTGGCATGCAAAAACTAAGGGATTGAGGGTTTTTTAATGGAAATTTTCAGTCAAACTTTTAAGGGGTCCCAGGGAGGGGGACGGTCTGATTGGAACTTGGGTTGTGGGTATGGGGGATAACCCACAAGGGGGAGGGTCGGGTCTGGCCGTGAAGCGTGGCGTAGGGGGTGGGGGACCTGGGGTCGGGGAGGGTAAGAGCTCATCCGGATGACATCAATACTATAGGTGGGAGGGGTAGATATGGCGGGAGCAGGGGGCCATATCGTGTTAGGGGAGGGTGCGGTGGCGTGCTCCAGCCCCCAAGGTTCCACTCGCCCCCCAGGTTGCACAGACCCTCAGGACCTGGGCCTTCGGCAATGCCAGATCCGTAGTAAATAAAGCCTCACTCATTTGTGATCTTGTTCAGGAGGGGTGTGCGGACCTGGCAGGTGTTACGGAGACCTGGTTGGGCCAGGAGGGGGGGTTCCCCTCATTGAAATGTGCCCGCCAGGTTTCCAAGCATTCCATCAGCCGAGGTCACAGGGGACGGGAGGGGGGTAGCGGTTATCATTAAAGAAGGTCTGAGACCGAGGGAGGCCACTGTTCCTCAGACGGCCGGCTGTGAATCCCTCCTTGTGAAATGGGGTCATGGAGTTCAGATGGGTTTGCTGATCACATACCTGGCTCCCTGCCACGTGGCAACAGCCCTGCCCAAGCTGCTCAACATCATTGCCACGATGGCAGTTGATACCCCCGGGCTTATGGTCATGGGGGATTTCAACCTGCTGTCCGTGGGTGAGATGTCTGAGGTGGCTTGGGAGTTCATGGCTTCCATGACAGCTATGGACCTGACCCAGTTAATTCATGGCCTTACCCACACGGGGGGGAAACACGCTGGATCTGGTTTTTGTCTCTGGACAGTGATTGAATGATCTTGAGATAGGGGATATAGTTACCGAGCCCTTGTCATGGTCAGATCACTCTCTCCTTTGTCTCGACCTTCGAACTGCTGCACCCCACCGCAGGGAGGTGGAGCCGGTAAGATGGTTCCGCCCCAGGTGCCTGATGGAACCTGATAGGTTCCAGATGGAGCTTGGGCCATTTCCTGAGGCTCTGGCACACGCCTCGACTGGAGACCTAGTGGCCGCCTGGGACACTAGGCGACTGGAGCTCTGGATCGGGTCGTGCCTTTGCGGCCTCTGACCCGGCACCGATCTCAATTGGCTCCTTGGTTCTCCGAGGAGCTGAGGGAGCTGAAGCGCCAGAAAAGACGCCTAGAGAATAGTTAGAGGGCCAGTCTTTCTGAATCTGACCGGACGCTAGTAAGATCCCATATTAGGAATTACTTAGTGGCGATAAAAGCAGCGAAATGTAATTATTTTGCTGTTCTTATTGTGTCATCAGATAGCCGCCCAGCCGCCCTCTTTAGGGTGACCTGCTCCCTGCTCCACCAGGAAGCGCGGGAGGACCCCTTGGAGGGTGGAGCCGAGGATTTTGTCCCGTATCTGCATGACAAAATCACTCAGATTCGGGACGATCTGGACTCCGACTGGGTAGTCTCAGGGGGAGGGACTGGGGCAGGTCTTGAGAATGTTATCTGGGGTGAGTTTGATCCTGTGACCCCCGAGGACATGGACAGGATTCTGGGCAGACTGAACGCGACCACTTGTTTATTGGACCCGTGTCCTTCCTGGTTAGTGCTGGCTTCCCGGGAGGTGACACAAAGCTGGCTCCAGGGGATTATAAATGCTTCATTGGGTGAGGGTGACTTTCCCTCTGTCTTGAAAGAGGCGGTGGTGAGGCCTCTCCTCAAGAAGCCTTCCCTGGACCCGGCAATGTTAGTAAATTATTGTCCAGTCTCCAACCTTCGCTTTGTGGCGAAGGTTGTTGAGAGTGTGGTTGTGCAACAGCTCCCCCAGCACCTGGATGAAACGACGTAACTGGATCCGTTCCAGTCGGGCTTCAGGCCCAGGTACAGCACGGAAACGGCATTGGTCGCGTTGGTTGATGATCTCTGGAGGGCTCAGGACAGGGGGTGCTCCTCTGTCCTGGTCCTGTTAGATCTCTCAGCGGCTTTTGATACCATCGACCATGGTATCATGCTGCACCGGTTGGAAGAGTTAGGGATGGGAGGCACTGTGTTGCAGTGGTTCTCCTCCTTTCTCTCTGACCAGTCGCAGTCTGTGTTGACAGGGGGGCAGTGGTCGACCCTGAGGCCCCTCATATGTGGGGTGCTGCAAGGGTCAGTCCTCTCACCCGTCCTGTTCAACATTTATGTGAAGCCGCTGGGCAAGATCATCCATGGTTTTGGGGTGAGATATCACCAGTACGGTGATGACACCCAGCTGTACATCTCCACCCCAGACCACCCCAACAATGCCCTTGAAGTGATGTCCTGGTGCCTGGAGGCTGTGCGGATCTGGATGGGGAGGAATAGGCTTAGGCTCAACCCATCCAAGACTGAGTGGCTGTGGTTTCCGATGTCCCGATATAGTCATTTGGTGCCATCACTGACTATCAGGGGCGAATCATTGGCCCCCACGGAGAGGGTGCGCAACTTGGGCGTCCTCCTGGATTCACGGCTGTCTTTAGAAGAGCACTTGACGGCCGTGACCGGGAGGATTTTTCATCAGGTCCGCCTGATTCGCCAGTTGCGTCCCTTTCTGGATCGGGACTCCTTACGCACGGTCACTCATGCCCTCGTCACCTCCCGCCTGGACTATTGTAATGCTCTCTACATGGGGCTCCCCTTGAGGAGCACCCGGAGGCTCCAACTGGCGCAGAGTGCGACCGCGCGGGTGGTAATGGGAGCGACATGGCGCTCCCATGTGACACCCCTCCTGCGCGAGCTGCACTGGCTCCTGGTGGTCTTCCGGGTGCGCTTCAAGGTTTTGGTTACCACCTTTAAAGCGCTCCATGACTTAGGACCCGGGTACTTGCGGGACCGCCTACTACCACCAATAGCCTCCCACCGGCTGGTATGCTCCCATAGAGAGGGACTTCTCCGGGTGCTGTTGGCCAAACAATGTCGACTCGCGGCCCCCAGGGGGAGAGCCTTCTCTGTGGGGGCACCTACTATCTGGAACGAGCTCCCCCCGGAGATACGACGATCCCAGATCTGCACACCTTCCACCGCGCTCTTAAGACCTTTTATTTCACCAGGCGGGCCTGACATAATTTTCTCCCTCTTTTAAAATTTTAATATCTTAATATTTTTAATATTTTAATACTTCAAGTTTTAATTTGTTTTAAATTGATTGGGGTTTTAATCTGTCTGGGCCAAACTATTTAATTTGGTTTTATTTCGGCTTTTAAATTTTTTATGTTATGTATTTTATTGTTGGCTGTTTGCCACCCTGAGTCCTTCGGGAGTAGGGCGGTATATAAATCAAATAAAAGTAAAGTAAAGTAAAAGTAATATAAAAGTTGGTTTGAAATCATGGTTAGAGAAATAGGATTTCTCTATGGAGTTTTAGAGGAAGAGATATGTGGTGCAGTATGGATGAAAAAAAATTGCCCCCAAGTACGTTATTACTAAAATTGTACATCTTAGTATTTAATTTAGATGATCTAATTTCTTTGTGTATCAAAGAACATTTATTAGTCATACAACGAATGTCTTCTGGGAAAAGGCATATAGAAAGGAGCTTCATAATTAACTGATCAAAACTTCAAGAAAAACATAGATGCATATTTTGTTGCAAATCCAATTTGTTAATTCATATAAATACATATAAAAATATATGTTGAAACTGTACTGCGCATTAAGATTATGTGTGTACACACACACACACACACACATATATGTAACTGCATATCTTCTGCATATCTTCATGCCTGAATTTCTTTCCACTTTCATATTTAGTCATATTTATTCTTTTCTGTAAATAAATGAGGTAGACATATGACATTTAAGGACAAAAGAATTGTGTCTGAGTGGTTAAACGGAACTTTGAAACTTTTCCCATCATTAATTGTCTTGTCCTTTACTTTGTGTTTCTTTCTATTTGTTTGCTTTCTTTATCACCACGAAAAAAAGTCAAATTTGGTGTCAAAGGTTAGGAAGAACTCCAAAATATTTCTAGTTCCTCTTAAAGGCCAGGAGGATTCATGAAGCAGCAGACAATTGCTGAACAAGCACCCGTCATATAAACTCTGTCTCTGGATCATGTGAGTGTTGAGATATGATAAGTGTCTGGAAACCAAGCCCAGAAGATATGAGCACTATTTTATCCACACCTTATTTAAATAACAAATGTGGAGAAACTGGTAGCGGAGGGACAATCCGACAAGGAAATCTCTTTGTGATCAACCTCGTGTTTAAATAATCTTGTTCTTTCCCTGTGACTGTGACCAAGTCAGATGATATCTTATATAGAGTACATATAAAGAGCAACAAAGATGATTAGGGGACTAGAGACTAAAACAGATGAAGAACTGTTGCAGAAATTGGGTATGTCTAGATGAAATGAAATGAAATAAATGAAAAGGACTAGGGATGACATGATAGCTATGTTCCAATATTTAAGGGGCTGCCACCAAGAAGAAGGGGTCAACCTATTCTCCAAAGTACCAGAACAAGAAGCAATAGATGGAAACTAATCAAGGAAAGAACCAACCTAGAATTAAGGAGAAATTTCCTGACAGAACAATTAATCAGTGGAATGACTTCCCTCCAGAAGTTATGGGTGCTCCAACATTGGAGGTTTTTAAGAAGAGATTGGACAACTATCTGTCTGAAATGGAATAGAGTTTCCTGCTTGAGCAGGGAGTTGGACTAGAAGACCTCCAAAGTTCTTTCCAACTCTGTTATTCTGTTATTCTTCTGTTATAGAGCATCCTAGAGAGTGGATATTCTCTCCATACCACACAGATGAAATACAAGGCAAACACTATGATAATTGCTTCCAATTTAACCAGTCTTTGAAAGTGTTGGCTGTGTCTTAAAGTGTTACAAAACAGAAGTGTTGTGAAATTCCTTCTCTGTAATTTATAGTCAAAATTTATAGTCAAAAGGTAGAACTCATAAGTAGGACAATTCTACAAGCATTGGCAACGGTGATATCAGTTAATGTTTTTGTGATGACAACTTTATTCCTGCAAAAATGAGAACACTGAGTTCTTTCATAAAGAAACAGTGACTGTGCTGCTTTGCTTTAATATGACAAATATGGATGGTTCTGAGAAACACTAAACCAGCGTTGACAGCCAGATTCTAACTGATTTATAGGGTTGACTCTGGTTCTGAATGAACAATAAGAAGAAAGTACCCATCTGCCCCCAAAGTTCAAAGAAGAAACTTTATTTCTCCCTTTCCCCTTTAATCACCTCTTTATTTTATTGGTTTACCCTTAGAGAGACCACCTGCTCTTTATTTAAACATATGTCTAATTAAAATGGTTAATGGCAGGAAAGTAGTAATTCTTCCAAGGTTATGTCTAAACTACTGCTATAGAAAGGGAAGCAGCAAAGCCTAATTTAAGAATTACTGTCTGCTTACAGGCAACAGTATATTTGTGGTCCAAGAGCTGAGAATATCAATGTAACATAACAGTTCCTCAGTTTGACCCTCACTTAATTCCATGAATTGGTTGGGTGCACTTAGATCTGGTATCATTAACTCAATGTTAGCCTGTTAATTACAGTATTTATTAGGCTTATAGGGCTTATAGGATTCTTTTATAGCAGCCTTCTCCAAGTCTACTCCCGACAGACTGCTTTGGCTATTAATTCCATTAATCCTAGCCAGTATGGAGTACCAACATAGAAATGATAGTCCAAGGCACCAGGAATAACAGGTGGGAAAGGTTCACAATACCCGTACAAGACATCAGAGTATTTTCAGATACCCTGTATAACTATGAATACAGGTAATCATCAACTTATGACCACAACTGAGCTCAAAATTTCTGTTGCTAAGCGAGACAATTGTTAAATGAATTTTCCCCAATTTTACGACCTTTCTTTCTTCATCGTTAAGTGAATCACTGCAGTTAAGTTAGTAACACAGTTGTTAAGTGAATCTGCTTCCTCACTGACTTTGCTTGTCAGAAGGTCACAAATGGTGACCACACAATCCTGGGACTCTGCAACCTTGATAAATATGAATCAGTTGCCAAGCATTTGAATTTTGATCACATGGCCAGGAAGTGGTAAGTGTTAAAATTGGTCATAAGTCACTTTTTTCAGTGCCGTTGCAACTTTGAACAGTCACTAAATGAATTGTTGTAAATTGTGGACTACCTGTACTGTTTCTTATATTATTTGGAATAGGGAACATTTTGGCAGAGTTCATGAAAACGTTAAACATTTGCTTCACAGCTATATAAGAGCCATGGTGGCACAGTGGTTAGAATGCAGTATTGCAGGCTAATTCTACTGACTGCCAGCAGTTCGATTCTCACGGGCTCAAGGTTGACTCAGTCTTCCATCCTTCTGAGATTGGGGGCAATATGCTGACTCTGTAAACCACTTAGAGAGGACTGTAAAGCCCTGTTAAGCAGTATATAAATCTAAGTGCTTTTGCTATAATATCCAAACAGCACAATACATATATCTAGCATATCTAGCACCACCTCACAGGCTCCATCTTTGAAAGGGGACAAACTGTTTCAGAAGGGATGCTTATACTCTATTATTTTTCTTGTGCAGCAGGGTTCAAAGCATTTTAATGTCACGCTACCTACTGTAAATTGCTCCTTACTTAGCGTTGTTTCTTAGAAGCAGAAATTGTCAGAATCTTGACACAGATTTGCTTATAATACTGGGTTTGTATAATATCAGATGCTGCAAGAAACTATATAAAAAGTGCAGTTTGAAGGGAGGTTAGTGGCAGCCAAATCTGATGCTGTCTGTTAAATCTTTGTTGTGGGAAGTGGATATATTTAGATTATTCTCTCTTTGTAATACTAGGTTACTTCAACAAAATGACAAGTCTTTACACCATTCAATTGTAGGGTAGGGAACAGAAGTGGTATTTGGAGAATTTCATTGAGGAAGGAATGTTGAGTGAACTGTAATGGAACTCAGATTCTAACATGAATTTATTTTTACATGTTTTCTTATATTTTTGTCCTTCATGACAATGTTCTTTTGAAGTTACAGGTTATGGAATCCATCAAGACCATTTGAAAAAGATGTTCTTATTTTAGAATATTGTCATGTAGCAAAGTTAACCTTTGTTAGTACAAAAGATTAACCAACAATACCAATTCTGACACCCCCAGTCTCTCAAAATAACCAAGTCAAGCCAGCAAGAAATATATTTTAAGATATCCTTCAAGGGAGTTGGCATATTAGTCTGGAATTTAGTTTTGTTGCTTCCAGCTCTCCTTCCCATTGCAGCGGCTCTATGACAACTCACCATGGCCAAGTCGCTGCGGGACAACTCGTTACAAGAAAAATGTTACATTAATATCAAAAAAATAGTGGAATGGAATAATTAAATAAAAGATGCTAAAGGAGGGCCAAAATGAAATGTGAATGACAAAAATTAAAATAACTTTTTAATTATTTTAAATAATTGAATTGTCCCGCAGTGAGTTGGATGTGGTGAGTTGACCGTGGCAAGTTGGCTGTAGCAAGTTGTCCCATTCCACATTGCAGCTATTCTACATGTCTCAGTGCTCCAGGGCCAGGTTGGCTTCATCTTGCATATTATGCTCTCTCTCCCTCCCTCTTCATCAGGGGTGGAAAGAGGGAAGTTGTTAGGAGAAAAAAGGAAGGTACTAGGTAACAGGTAAGTTAAGAAGCTTGTTTCACTTGCAGACAGCAATATATGCTGCCCATTGGTACTCTAGATCTGCTCTGTCAAGTGGCAAGCTGACAGTCCCTGGCTTAAGGTAGTAGCTGCATAGGTGTCCTACTTGGTCATGGTGTTGCATTTTCTTCTTAACCCAAGAGAGGATCTATAGCAAGGGTGTCAAACTGGCAGCCCGTGGGCCGGATGCATCATGTGCAGGTCACGCCCACTAGCTCCACAAAGGGGAAAAAATGTCGCAAAGTGTCACATGACGGCAACGTGATGTGGTGAGTTTGACAACCTGATCTATAGCATCTGACTGAGAACAGGTTGATGCCTTACATCCAGCTATCACTATCACTATCCAGTGTGTGCCAGCGAAGCTTGGGTCATACAAAATAACTAGGAGGATTTCATCCAACTGATTGTCCTCAAGTTGGAGAGTCGTGCTCTACAGTTCTTGGTGTGAAGTTTCCGAAAGATACCCTAATTAATTAGGGCATTTCTGTTAAAAATAGAAATCATACATAACAAATTTCAGTTAGGCTAACTAAGCCAAAGTTATTTTTTCTTGCCAGATTGTGTCAACAGCTCTGTGTAATGAGGTGACAATAGTATCTCTAGCACTAAATCCCATCCAGCTGGATTTACTAATTGGCTAGACAGACAGCCCAGTAGGATGGTGATTTTGGGTGGCTTCCTATGAAGAACTTCTAGGAATTAGACTCAAGGCCCGTGAATAGAACATCTAACTTATTTGTATCTTGAAACAGACTGAAATTAGATTGCTGTGAAGCAGAAGGGAAAAAAAGCTTTCTGTGTTTGGTCTGGAAAAAAAAAAGTACTGAAACTTTTCATAGTATAATGATTATCTTCTCCATTGAGAGTGGAGACAGCAGCCAGCATGGGTAGTACTCGCCCAATCAGATTGAAGGACTGAGTCTGCCAATAATTTTAAGTCCCGCCCTTGTTGCCGGGCAGCCCAGCTTTTGACTCAGTCCTTCAGTCAGGACTGGCGTGTGGTTTTCTAGCTCTCTCTATATCTAAACAACTCTCTCCTTTCTGGTTTGGATATCTGGTTTTATTACTACTTGGACTGTTTGACAACGTTTTCTGCCTTATCCCTTGGACTTTGGTTGCCTTTCGGATTGATCGTGAGTTGCTTTACTGCAGGTCTGGGGCTGTTGCTGACAGGGACTG
Source organism: Ptyas mucosa (assembly GCA_012654045.1). NCBI lineage: Eukaryota > Metazoa > Chordata > Lepidosauria > Squamata > Colubridae > Ptyas > Ptyas mucosa. The sequence goes on from WNWU01000034.1 coordinate 9,122,541, forward strand.
TCAGCACGCTGCTCTCCCTTGGGGGGGGGGGTTTCCCCTTAAGAATTTCGTTGGAGGCGTAGGGGAGCGTGCCTAGCGGCCCTTTTTTTTGGCCAAGTGCTTGGGAAATCTGACCTCTCCCTGGCTCCTGTGCTGCCTGAGGCTGCGGACTTTGCGTTTGGCCGTTTTCGCGCTGTTTCGGTTGCGGCGGCCATTTTGTCGCCCATTACCTCGTTCGGAGCCTCTCCCTGCCTCCTCCCAGCGTTTTTTGCTTTTTCTGCTGCCTCCGCTTTTCCCTGGACTTGCCCTTGCAGTTTTTGTTTTTTCCTCTTCTCCTCCCCGTGGTTCTCCTGTGGCTGCCTCTCCTAGCGACGACTACCTCTTCGCCGCTTGCCTGGCTCCTTTGAAGGCTCCCGACGACCAGCTGAAACCAATTAGTGGAGTTTCGCGCTCCCCCCGCCCTCGCAGGGTTGCCTGGCTGCAATTCAATACGGGACTGTGCCTTTGCCTTGCGGAGCTTCGCACTCCCCTTTGCCAGCAATTGAGTGTTTTTTCCTCACCTGAGCCCTGCGATTTAACTGGCAATCTTACGGTCCGCCATTTTGAGCCCCATTCATTGCTGCGGCGGCCATTTTGTGGAGCTCTTGCGCTCCCCTTCTCCCCTCCTGCCTGTTTTCAGGAAGGTGAGCACATTCTGTGGAGTTTCCGCGCTCCCCTGTCATTTGGGTGCTCTTGATTATTTGGATTTGCCTACAATCGGTCTCCATGCCAAAGGCCCTGAGTAAATCAAAACACGGCCACAAAGCCGGCTCCTCCTCGCAGGTTCACCCTGATGAACGCTCTGCATCCCGCCTGGAGACCGCCCAGTCGGCTGGGGACCCTCCTCCTGCGACCCAAGCCTCGCGCCCTCACCACAAAGACCACAAACATGGCGGTGCTGTTTCCAGGGTGGAGAAGCGCAGGGACAAGGTCCTCACTCAACTTTGTGACAAGGCAAGCGCTGGCCTTCTACGGGCAGCTCCGCAACCATCGGATACTGTGCGGGTCTCTCGTCCCGCTACGCCGGACCACCTCTCCCTTCGGGACTGCCCGGTTACCATTTCCACTTCCAATTTATGGGGCGTTGCTCCTTCTGCTGCACTGACCGAGCCTATCGCTGATGGGTCATCTCACAACGAGCCGCGTGATTCTCCTCCTACGGCTCCGCCTCCTGCTCCTGCTTCGGGGACATTTGCTTGTCCTCTTCATCCGGACCAGCTTCAGAGGTTTATCGAGGAGGCGGTGCAGAGATCTCTGGCTTCCAGTCGGCGCTCTCCTTCAGTTTCGGGCTCGAGGCGATCAGTCTCTCCGGAGCGTCCTTGTTCTTCGGACCAGACATCTGCCAAGGCTCCATCATCGCCTTCGCGTTCTCATGCCAGTCATGTCTCCACCTTGTCTGAGGCCGACTACAGTGACTCTGGACTGTCCGACGATGAAAACCTTCCTCCGGACCAACCGGCTTTTTCTGGTCTCTTCCCTCAGGCATTATTTAAATCGCTGCTCTTCAAGGCCGTGAACACTGCACAGCTTTCCTCTCCGGTGCCCCAACCTTCCAACCCAGTGCCACCTGGCACCTTGGATCCTATGTTTGCAGAGCCAGTGAAGACAGTTACGACCATCCCTACTCCACCCCTCTTCCTGGAGGTCGTTAAGCGGCAGTGGTCCTCACCTGGGTCGGCCCCACTCCCGTCTTCCACCGACCGTACCAACTTCCACGTGGCACCTGACTTGGATTCGCTTCTCCAGCCTCCTTCAGTGGACGCTCCCATTGCTGCTCTTCTGCCTTCCTCCACTGTTCCGGGTGATCCCGGTGAAGGTTTGCGGCCTGATGAACGACGGGCCGATTTGGTCCTCCAGAGGGCCCACCAGGGGGCGGCATGGGCCATCCGTGCCGCTTCTACGGCATCTTTCTTCAACCGCACCACTTTACTTTGGCTCCGCCAGTTGCAGGAGAAGCTGTCGCCTGAGGATGTTCGTGTCAAACAAGACCTCAATAAGATTGTGGCTGCGATCCAGTTTTCGGCTGACTCGACCCTTAACGCTGCCCGTTTTGCCTCCAAATCGTTGGCCTCTACGATTGCTGCCCGCCGTTTGGTCTGGCTCCGCCATTGGCAGGCGGATGCCAGGCATAAGTGGCGGCTCGCATCTATTCCCTTTGGGGGGTCCCGTCTGTTTGGGGAGGCCTTAGACCCCTTCCTGACCGAAACGAGGGACAAGAAGAAGGTGTTGGCGGCGGCTTATCGCAGAGGAGATTCTCGTTTCTCCCCGTATCCCTCTAGACCCCAGCTTCGAGGTGCTGATGTGGGGGGGTCCCCTTCCTCCCTTCCCTCACCTCGGCCGTACAATAGCTTTGGCAGGCAACGAGGCTCCCAAGACAGGTCCTTCCGGGGACGATCATTTGGGATTAAACGGCCCTTTCGGGGGGGAGGAGGTCGTGCCATCCGACGCCGGCGATAATTGCATGTCTGCTCCTCCCATTGGCGGTCGATTGGCCCTCTTTGCCGCCGTCTGGGAGCAATCCACCTCAGATCTCTGGGTCCAGGCCTCTTTACGTTCTGGCCTTGCCATCGAATTTGTCTCCACCCCTCCGAACACCTTTGTTTGCTGTCCGCTTTCCCGTAAACCCGAAAAGAGGTCCCTTATGGATTCTGCGGTTCAGCACCTCCTGGCTATCAGGGCTATTCAGCTGGTGCCTTCTGGTCAGGAGCGATTGGGTTTCTATTCCCGGGTGTTCCTTGTGCCTAAGTCTTCGGGGGGGTGGCGACCCATTCTGGACCTAAAACGATTGAACAGGTACGTTGTGTACCGTAAATTTAAAATGCAATCTTTGAACACTATTCTAGCCGGTGTACGGAGGGGCGATCTCCTCTCCTCTATCGACCTTACAGAGGCCTATTTGCACATCCCCATCCTTCCCTCCCATAGGCAGTTTTTACGTTTTTGTTACGGGGGGGTTCATTACCAGTACAGGGCCTTACCCTTTGGTCTCTCCTCGGCCCCCCGTTCCTTTACGAAGGTGTTGGCCGCTTTGGCGGCCTCACTTCGAACTCGTTCAGTTAGACTTTTATGTTACCTTGATGACATTCTTGTTTTGTCCTCCTCTGTCCAGCAGGCCGCTGTGGATATCCGCCTCACTCTCGAGACGCTGGCGGCTCATGGTTTTTCAATTAATTTAGATAAGAGTCATCTGTCTCCATCCACTAGCTTGATCCATTTGGGGGCCCTTATTGATTCGGTGCAGGGCAAGGTTTTCCTTTCTCCCGAACGACAGGACAGTATTCGGGCTTTGATAGCCAAGGTTGAAGGGTGCCGGGCCGTCTCTCCACTTGTTCTTTCGCAGCTCTTGGGGAAGATGATCTCGGCCATTGCGATAGTTCCCTGGGCCCAGCTCCATGCCCGGGAACTCCAATGGTTTCTCTTGCCGTTGCAGAAGGCGGGCAGAGGCACTTCATCCAGACCGATTCCAATCCCTTCATCGGTCCGCAAGTCCCTGCGGTGGTGGCGCTCCCCGGCTCTGTCAGCGGGTTGCTTCTTTCTCGAACCACCGAGGGTGGTGGTGACGACGGACGCCAGTCTCCTCGGTTGGGGAGCCCATTGCCAAGGTCAGATGGCTCAAGGGACGTGGTCTGCATCGGAATCTCGTCATCCAATCAATTGGTTGGAACTGCAGGCGGTGTTTCTTGCACTGAGAGCTTTTCAACACCTTGTTTCTGGAGCTCATGTCCTCGTTCTCACGGACAACATTGCGGCGAAAGCGCACCTGAACAAGCTAGGTGGCACCAGGTCAAAGTCCCTCCTTCTGGTGGCAGTACAGCTAGGACTCTGGGCGGAGCGTCACCTGTGCAGTCTTCGGGCGGAGCACATCTCCGGCGTGGAGAACTCTCAGGCAGATTGGCTGAGTCGTCGTCGGGTGGACAATGCGGAATGGCGCCTCCATCCTCGGATCTTCCAGGACTTGTCTCGGCGGTTCGGCGTTCCGGCGATCGACTTATTCGCGACGCACGCGAATGCACAGCTGCTGCAGTTCTTCGCCCGGTATCCAGACCCTCACGCCTCCGGCGTCGATGCCCTGCGGACCCCATGGCCGGGGGGCCTCCTGTATGCTTTTCCCCCAACGTCTCTCCTTCCCAGGGTCATCCGCAAGATCTTGGCAGAGCGGGCGGAAGTGGTCCTCGTGGCCCCTCATTGGCCCAGGAGACCCTGGTTTGCCGACCTTGTGTCTCTCTCGGTGGCCCCATCTTGGCGCATCCCCCTCGGGGATGACACACTATCTCAGGGCGCCCTGAAGCACCCGGATCTGGCCTGGCTCAATCTGACCGCTTGGCGGTTGAGCGGAGCACAATGAGTGCAGCGGACATTCCGGCAGACGTTATTCGAACATTGCAAGCCTCTCGCCGCCCGTCTACCGATCGCATTTACTCGGCCACCTGGCGGGCCTTCTGCCTCTGGTGTTCCCGATCCGATGTGTCCGCGCTTCATCCCTCCATAGTGGACATTATGGTCTTTTTGCAACAGGGCCTGTCCCAAGGTCTTTCTCCAAACACATTACGACGACAGGTGGCCGCGTTGTCCTCGGTGCTCCTCTGCGGTTCCTTGCCATCCTTGGCACAGCACCCTCTCATCCGGCGCTTTCTCCGTGGGGCTACGAACTTGTGTCCTCCTGTTCTGCACAGATACCCTACTTGGGATCTCCCACTAGTGTTGGAGTCTCTAATGGGTCCCCCATACGAACCGTTACGGACCACTAGTCTCCGGCTGCTTACCTGCAAGGTCGCCTTCCTGGTGGCCACAACATCGGCTCGCCGCATTTCGGAAATGGCTGCTTTGTCCACTCGCTCTGATCTATGTGTGTTTCACGCTGACCGCGTGGTCCTCCGTTTGGACCCTACCTTCATTCCGAAAGTAAATTCTATTTTCCACCGATCGCAAGACCTTATTCTACCTAATTTCTGCCCACGGCCTTCTCACCCTAGGGAGCGACGTTGGCACTCCCTCGACGTCAGACGAGCTCTTCGGATCTACATTAAGAGGACAGCGGCATTTCGTCGATCTGAGTCACTGTTCGTCTCCTTCTTACCTGTTTCCCAGGGTTGCAAGGTCTCTTCGTCAACCATCGGTCGCTGGATCCGGCAGGCTATCGCATCGGCCTATGATCTTCGTTCCCTCCCGCGTCCATCACGATTGACTGCTCATTCCACCCGGAGCGCTGCTACAACGGCAGCCTGGGCAACCCAGGCTCCCTTGCTTGAGATCTGCAGGGCGGCCACATGGACGTCACCTGTCCCTTTTATTAGGCACTATAAACTGGACCAGTTTGCCTCGGTGGAGGCTGCATTCGGACGGCAGGTTCTTCAGAGGGTTGTTGCCGGGGAGGATATTGCGGACCAGCCTGGTCCCCCCCTAGGTTCGGGACAGTGAACTTGGGTATGTCCCATGCTGGCTGCTGTCTCCACTCTCAATGGAGAAGGGGCGTTGGTCCTACCTGACACGCTCCTTCTCGTTGAGTGGAGACAGCAGCCAGACCCTCCCTATGTTGGGCTGGTCCTTCTCTGTTTCCTATTTCCGTCTACTTATCTGTGTCGCCTGTGCTTCCTTTTCTTCCACACGCCGAGTCTGTCTCTCAAGTCTTCGCCAAAAGCTGGCCTGCCCGGCAACAAGGGCGGGACTTAAAATTATTGGCAGACTCAGTCCTTCAATCTGATTGGGCGAGTACTACCCATGCTGGCTGCTGTCTCCACTCAACGAGAAGGAGCGTGTCAGGTAGGACCAACGCCCCTTCTGCTAACTGTGTAATGGCCAAGCCCCTATTAAAAGTTCCAAAATAATGGCCAATGAAAAAGTTGGTAGCTTTCCACATTGTTCCTTATGTCCATTTAAGAACATCAGGGCAAATATTTATAACATCTTCAGATATGTTTAGAGGTTGTTGATGATGAGATTAAGAGATTCAAGCAGCAAAAAACAGAATAAAAAATTATATTTTTTCAAGAGCATATGGGTGAATAGTTCTGAATCTCTGACTTCAGATATCAATGCTGTTCACGTTCCTTGATCTCCAGAAGTGATTTCTAATGTAAGTGGGTTTAAATTAAGATTCCTATTTATTGTTTTAATGTTTTATATGGCACTTTTATTGAAGGATTGTAGGCCACTTATAAGTCATTTTTTGGAAGATGAGCGGCATACAAGTTTAATAAATAAAGTCTTCATGGTAGGCTTAATTTTGAGACCATTAGCTCCAATGTTAGCAAAAGGATCCCAAAAATGATTTTGTTGGTTTAGCTGTGACTAGAATTTAAATGTGTTGGATGTATATATATTTTGGACACACTTTATTTGCTTACCAAACCTCTGCAGGTTTCAACTCTGTCACAATATTAAAAAAAGAAAAATATGTAACTATAGAAACAATAAATTGAAAGCAAACATATCTTTTAAAAGAAACAATGAAAACTGCTTCCTTATCATAAAAATACCTAAGCATTAAGATAAACAATTTACAGTTCCTTATGGGACAGGAAAGCTGATATATATACATCTGCTGAAATACCTGCAGACAGACCTTTTTGGGTTAATCCCAGATATTACAGGAATATGATAAAGCGCACTCTAATGGTATGTTTTATCTGACATCCTGGTTAAAACATTTTAGCTACTGTGTTTAATGTTGATGTAGATTTGAAAAATCGTTTAAAATATTTGTTGTGTTTTCTTCTGTATACAGCAGCTGCTTTCTATTTGGAAAGTGTAGATAAGGGGCTCCATGTGTGAAATGTTCGAAGTTGCCTGTTCACATTTCTATCGGAAAGATTCCAGTCTTTCATCAAAATCAAGGATTCATTGGAGCATATTACAACATGTGAAAACAGATACACAGGAAATCATTATATTTACTCCAGCTTCCCATATTTCACTTTAATTTTATTGAGCATGGACTACACGTTTTATAAAGCAGGAAACTACTTTTTAATGAAACCCATTCATTTTCTTGAACTTGAATTTAAAATGGATTGCCAATCAGTTGTTGAATTTCTCATTTGTTAATCCCTTTATAGGAATTAAGACAAATATTGCCAAATAAAATAATTATAGGTATGGTGAATATTTGCTAGGAGTGAGCATGCTAATATTGGATTATTTTTCCCTTGGAATTCGAGTCTTCTTTTTCCTAAACTTTACATTATTATGAGTATTTATATTACATTTAATATATTCTGAGCATCTTTATTCCTATTGTTGAGATGTGTTATTTATTTTATTTATTTAGAGCACGTCATGTCATCTATGGACTCACAATATATATTAACATTTCACCTAGTTTGGCATATACAATTCCACAAAAAGCATGTGTTGTTAAAATAGTTGGTATTTTTCTGTTGGTGGAAGGAGGTGCCAGCTTGTACAAGCACTTTTTGAAATAATGACACAGATTGTTTCACAGTTCCCACAGCCTCGTGTAACTGTGACACTTGTGGCCTTAGAGCATTCAGTCCAGACACAAGGGAGGTTGTCTAATTGTTAATAAGCATGAAAGAAAGGTCAAGTGCTAATATAGCAGCGTCTGTAGAACTCTAAATAATTGTAACAGTCAGTAGTGCACAATGGGTATGCTTTTCCCCCCCTTTCTGGGAGGATGAGGTAATGTTAGTGTCTTTTCCTTCCCTCACAGATGTTTTTATTTGGTTAATGTTCATCTGACTGCATGAAAAATATGTATAAAGCTCTATCTGGATGCATGCAGTGTCATAATAAAAGCCACATGGTTTCATTTATTATTTTTGGGTACGCATAAGATATTACCAGAGTTTCTACCACATTATTTTTATCTTTGGAAATCCATAGGTAAAATAAAAAGGGAAGAAAGAGTAGCGAAAGTAATTGGACTCCTCCGTTGTCCCGTTCCTTCATTTTGTGGCCTATTTATTCACTTTTATTTATTCAATTTTTATCCCATCTTTATTACTTGATAAGTACCGTATTTTCCAGAGTATAAGACACACTTTTTTCTCTCCTAAAAGAGGCTGAAAATTTGGGTGTGTCTTATACTCTGAATGTAGCTTTTTCGAAGCTTTTTTTCATCCCTAACGTGGCGCTAGCAAGTGAAGCGATCTCCATGGTTTGCCTGCTTTTCTCATTGCTTCTCTCTCCAAAGATCAGTTGTGCTTTAGAAGCTGTTTTTTATCCCCAAGCATGCGATAAAAACCAGCAAACTAATGTGCTGAAGCTGACTAGACTAAGGACGCTAGCCAGATGAATACCTGGTAGGCAGATTTTTTTTTCCTATTTTCCTCCCCAAAAACTAAGCTCCATTTTATACTCTGAAAAATACGGTAACTCAAGAGGGCAAACATACTTAATACTCCTTTCTCCTCACAACAACCCTGTGAAGTAAATTGGGTTGAAAGAGAGTAAAAGTACTAGCTTAAAGCCATTTAATCATAGGCAATTTTGGTGTTATTACTCTGCTTTGGGATTGCAGCATCTGTCTAAAGGGGGGGGGGAGAGACAATGTTCCTTTTATGTCTTTTGGATTTATTACTCTGCTTTGGGCTTGCAGCATCTGTCTAAAGGAGTGGGGGACAATGGCCCTTTTATATCTTTTGGACTTCAACTCCCAGAATTCCTGAGCCAACAGGTCTGACTGAGGAATTCTGGTAGTTGAAGTCCACAAGTCATAAATGGGTCATTGTTCCCCACCTCTGGTTTAAAGCAACATCAAGGAGTCTTTGTGTCAGAACTCTAGATGATCAATATTTGATGGCCAGTATTCTAACAGTGGTAGCAAACAGATCTACATACATCCTTTCTCAACTGATTTTTTTTTTATGTCTACATCTCATTTCACATGAATTGAACCTTCTGTTAGGGATCTAACGATTAATTTTGCATTCAAGTCCTTTTAGTCTCCATAAAACTTGAACATACCTGTGAGCTTCAATTGCATTGGACTTTTGAACTAATAAGTAACTTATTTTCCTGAACTTAAGACAGATTCTCCAATTTTGCTAGGATCTGTTTTTGGCATTTTGCTGCTCTCTTCCTTGGAGACTAGGCTAAATAATGATATTATGATTAATAGGAGGGGAGAAACATGACAACATCTTGAGGTGAGAATCAAAATCAACAAAACTTATTACTTAATTGCTGGTATAACTGACCCCCAGGTATATGCATTTCCTGCTTAACTGTGTTACCACATACTATATCTTTTCTAATGCTAAATATGTATAAGGCACTTTATGTACTAACACAGCCCAAGAGGAAGTCTCTATGTGTAAGCTAAAGTGTATAGATCTAGTTGATTGCAGTACATCTAGAATTTGGGTTGCAGTAGCATCAATTTCCTATTAAATTCTATAAATTATAAGGGGCAAATTTATAGAAAATGGCAGGATCTCAGTTTATACAGAGAAAAGAGGAAGAAAAAATAGTGATATTTACAAAACAGAATTGTCTCTCTTTTTTAAAAAAAAACCCTAGCATATTAGAAAGAGGCTTGGAATGATCTCAGAATCCCATGAAAGTCAAATGATTTGTGTATGTGTGAGTGTGTGCATAGTTTTCATTCAGTTTCCTTAAATGGAAAGGGAGAGGAAAAACATACTTTTTCTCATTTACTAATTGTCATCTGCCATTTTCACAGCTCTGTCTTCAATTACTGTATATTCCTTGTGGTTGGTGAACTATAAATTTTCAGTTCAGAACTATAAATGAGACAGCTGATTTATATATCCTAAGGGACAGCAAAAAACGTCAGAACGATGTCTGCAGAATTATGCATTAAAAATATGGTTGCTGTTATTATTAAACTGTCCTGTCTTTCCGACCGTCCTCTTCTTTCCAAGAGAATACAATAAGGAATACCATGCAAAGTAAACAACCAATCGATTTAAACCACAATTAACATAATATTTCAATAAACCAAATCTATAAGTTATACATAATGACAATATAAAACAATAGCTACACACAAAACTATCTTGGTGTCCTTTCTGAAACCAAACCACAGATCAGGCATAATTTGATAAATAATAATAAAGTGCCACAAGTGAAATTACTAAGCCATAGTAAGTGAACCACCAAGAATGTGATGATGTCAGAGTATTTCCTTGCGTTACCACTTGTTTCTCAATCTTCATATTGAAGTGTTTCCATGGTACAGTTCAAAGGTTGCTGGAAATTTATTTTTCCCTTCTTACATTGTTCTCCAGCAGGGAAATACCCAAAGTTTCAAAACATGTTTGGAAACTATTGAAGTGAAAAACTCTTCTTCCTCCCTTTAAAGGGGAACCGTTCTTCCTCCCTTTAAAAAAATGTTTCAATAAAACATATGTCAGCATTCCGAGTAATGCATCAGCCAAAAGCAGAACTCCGAGGCAGTTTCATTCCTCAAAGAACATGTTTATTGGATACATCATATTGGCACAGCTAGTGAAAACCAACTCTAAAAGATCCCACGGTTTTCCCCTAATTAAAAGAGCAAATATTTCCCTCCCCAGATGGTCACCGGTCACACTGTCCAATGAAAGTAGCTGGGAGGCTGCTTGGTCACTCCTCTCCTCCTTCAGTTGTCATCTGTTGGGATGACCTTGGTTTCCACAAGAAAACTTTTTGTTTTGACTGGTAACCGTCTATCTACTTCCCCCCTCCCTTCCCCCTTCCAAAGTTTGTGGCAACTATGAGGCCAGAAAAGATAGCTTCAGCCAGGCTCGCTTCAGAGTTGACAGCATTAAGTGAAGACTGATTTGGACGGATCTCTTATTAAAGTTTTAGGCTATCCAATTCCAAAATGAATTGAGAAAGCTTGAACCAACAAAAAATAATGCAGGTATTCCTTGACTTACCATCACAATTGTGTCCAAAATTTATGTTGCTGAGCATGACAGTTCTTTAAGTGAGTTTTGCCTGATTTTACAGCCTTTTTTGCCACACTTAAGCAAATCACTGCATTTGTTAAGCAAATCATGCGGTCATTGAGCGAATCTGGCTTACTTCATTAACTTTGCTTGTCAGATGCTGGCTGGAAAGATTAGAAATGGTGATCACATGACCCTGGGACAGCGCAACTGTTGCAAATACTTGCCAAGCACCCAAATTTTGATCACGTGACCAGGGGTGAAATGTAAAATTCGTTACTACCAGTTCTGTGGGCTTGGCTTGGTGGTGGTGGGATAATGTGACTGGGTGGGTGTGGCCAACTTTTTTTTTTTTAATTAACTTTTCAAAGCATTTTTTCTGCAAATGCAAAAAAAAATGCTTTGAAAAGCCTCTGCCGATCAGGAACACCTCTTCTGCCGAAAAAATGCTTTTAAAAGTAAAAAAAAAGCCTCTGATGATTGCACGGCTTAGCTGGGATCTCAGAGGCTTTTCAAAGCATTATTTTCTGCAACCTCTTCTGGAGAAGAGGTGGTTAAAAAATGCTTTGAAAAGGCGCTGCTCCAGCTCCAGCTGTGTTGCCTGATCGCCAGCGGCTTTTCAAAGCATTTTTTAAACCACCTCTTCCTGGAAGAGGTTGCAGAAAAAAATGCTTTGAAAAGCCTCTGAGATCCCAGCTGAGCCGCGTGATCATCAGAGGCTTTTTTTTTACTTTTAAAAGCATTTTTTCGGCGGAAGAAATTGTGGGGAGGGGCGCAGGCATTTTTGCTACCGGTTCTCCGAACCACCCGCCACCATCGCTACTGGATCAGACGATCCGGTCTGAACTGGGAGCATTTCACCCCTGGACATGACCATGGGGATGCTTCAATGGCCGTAAGTTTGAAAACTGGTCCTACTCCTAAATCACTTTTTTCAGGGTCCGTGTAACTTCGAACGAATGTTTGTAAGTCAAGGACTACCTGTAACCGTAGATAGAACAAGAACCATCAAAGAGAACAGCAAAGAGTTTGTCACCTTTTCAAGAACTGTTGGAGGAGCAGATGGGGCTGAAATAGATAAATCTGTCTCTTCTTTTTTTCACCTTTCTTTTCGTGCTTCAATGTGAGAAACCACTGAGGATGAGAGTCTATTTCCTCAGGCATTTTGCCATGTTCCTTTTTAAACTCTCCAACTTCCTCTTTCAGAAATTAAGATTAGTAGTAACTGGATGTTGAATGTTTTAACTACTCTACTAACTGAAGATAGAATGGAATAAAAATGTACTCTTGGGAAATTTTCAAAGTTCTTATATTTGCATCAGTGGGAATGTGTTTCTAATGGGGAAAATTAAACATAGGAGCCATTTTCTTACCAACTTAGCAATAAATGGTATTATCACTTAACAATATAAATTCCTATAAAACTGTATATTTTGATATATGCAAAGCAACTTTATTGATAAATAAAATTATGACTTGTTTAGAACTTTACAATTATGAGTTAATTAATAGCACTTTAACTACTATGGCTTTTAAATAAAGCAAATTCTAATGAATTGTCATGAGTCATTTTTAGCACTGACCTGTAGTTGTTATTTTTTTTCTTCTTTGAATTTTTAGGAATATGACATTATCTAAGAAAACATCAAACCAGGACACCTAGCAGACTAAGGATTTCTGTTGGAGAAATCTTTTTTTTCTGGAAATACATATATAAGAATACCAGTGTTCTAGTGCCTCGCTGTTGTTGGAATTTGGCAATTGGAAGACATGTCTATTGCACTCAAGCAAGTTTTTAATAAGGACAAGACATTCCGTCCCAAACGGAAATTTGAACCTGGGACCCAGAGGTTTGAGCTTCACAAACGAGCACAAGCCTCACTCAATTCTGGAGTGGACCTGAAGGCAGCTGTGCAGTTGCCCACTGGAGAAGATCTAAATGATTGGGTTGCTGTTCATGTAGTTGACTTTTTCAATAGGATCAACCTGATTTATGGAACTATCTGTGAGTTTTGCACAGAGAGAACCTGCCCTATGATGTCAGGTGGGCCTAAGTATGAATACCGGTGGCAGGATGATCTAAAGTACAAGAAACCTACAGCATTACCAGCACCCCAGTATATGAATCTTTTGATGGACTGGATTGAGGTGCAGATCAACAATGAGGACATATTTCCAACTAGTGTAGGTAAGTTTATCCATGTCTACGTCTTGTACCCTTTCAATAGTTTTCTCCTAGAATCTGTTGATGGTATTTTAAAAATGGAAATATTAACAATAGGAATTCCAGTACTTTTTATTAAAGATTCAATTTTTGTCCATTGTATAGCGTATATCAGTAATGACAAACCATTAAGACACCAAGTGCCCAGACTGTGCGCGTTTATGCCCAAACTGGATGGTCTGCATGCACATGAACATGTGCGCATGCATGCATGCACGAACATGCACGGACATGTGAAGCAGAGACCCAAAGACCAGCTGGCTGGCGGGAGGCGGAACATCCCAACACCGGCAGCATGGCAAGAGATAAGATCTTTTTCTTTCATGAGCTTGTTTCCCTGCAAACAACGAAACAGAAGCTCATGAAAGAAACGCCACAGAGATCTGACGGCGCACATGCCAGCAGAGAGGGGTGTGTGTGTGCCACCTCTGGCAAGCGTGCCATAGGTTCGCCATCACGGGCGTATATGAACAAATGTATTGCAAAGAGACATTGGTTTGTATTTGTTGCAGAGGAAGAGTTCCAGAGTAGCAAGAAAAGGGAAGTAATTAAGTCACCAGTTCTTTCATAGGGACTTGTCCCTTACATTCTGTCATGTAAAATGGGTATTGAATGTATATAGTTGAATTTCATCTTATTTCTATTATATATACTTCTTTATTTCTTCAATTCAGTGACAGAGCAACTGTGGGTAGCTCAAATATAAAAACAGAATACAAATACAATAACGTAAATAAAGTGTACAACAAGGAAAATAACAAATCAGCAATCCAGAGCACATCACTACATATAGAACATATATATATCGAACACCTCTAAAATCTACCCTATACTATCAAGTTGGGAGGGGCTGTGCAAATTTTGTGTGAAACTCATTCCAGAAGGCAGGCACCGTGACAGAAACATATTGTTGATTTAACATATGTTGATTTATAATGAGACTTGAGAACAATATGGTTTTTCTACATTCTGCTATTTTATTTAGGACCAAACCCAATGGCAACACAGCTGCCATTTTAAAAAGATCCAGATGGTAGGATTGTACATTTTAGAATGTTATTTATAGTATTATCTCTGGTGCCAGTAATTTTGTTATTACGTTCTGGCAGTATCTTTGTGGTGGTTGGTTTGTCGGCTTCCTCTTCCAGCAATACAGGTAGTCCTCAACTTCAGTTTGTTTAGTGACCATTCAAAGTTGCAACCTTTGCAGCATCCTCATGATCATGTGATCAAAAAATCACATTCAAAATTCAGATCTTGGCAAATGACTCATATTTATGACCTCTGCTGTGTCCCAAAGTCATGTGATCACCTTTTGTGACCTTCTGACAAGCAAAGTCAATGGGCCACCAAGGAGCCTTGGTGAAGCAGCGGACTAAAGTGCTGTTAAGTAGCACTTAGCTGCCAGCTGCCTGCAATTACTGCGAGTTCAAATCTCACCAGGCTCAAGGTTGACTCATCCTTCCATCCTTCCGAGGTAGGTAAAATGAGGACCCGGATTGTGGAGGCAATAAACTGACTTTGTATAAAAAAGAACACCGCTTAGGGGGGCCCGAAAGCCCTACTAAGCAGGTATATACAAAAGTATGAAGGCTATTGCTTAATGCATTGTAAGCCGCCCTGAGTCTCCGAAGAAGGGCGGCATATGAATCAAACCAAGAAAGAAGGAAGGAAGGAAGGAAGGAAGGAAGGAAGGAAGGAAGGAAGGAAGGAA
>WNWU01000034.1:9137362-9198597 GCA_012654045.1 Ptyas mucosa
AAAGAAAGAAAGAAAGAAAGAAAGAAAGAAAGAAAGAAAGAAAGAAAGAAAGAAAGAAAGAAAGAAAGAAACCAACTAGATTCACTTAGCAGCCGGGTTACTAACTTATCAACTGCAATGTTTCATTTAACAACTGCAGCAAGAAAGATCGCAAAATGGGGCAAAATTCATTTAACAAATGTGTCACTTAGCAACGGAAATTTTGGATTCAGTTGTAGGCATAAGTCGAGGACTACCTATGGTTTTATAGCATGCATCTTCTCTTACTCTCTGTTTGAAAACAGAAATTAAGCGAAGAAAAACAAATCAATACCCGTATCTCTGCCAGTTACTCCTTCCTGGAATTTATACTTTTTTATCTGAGTAGTTGCAACAGTTGTGGAGGGACTTCCTTTATTCCTATGTTGATCCAATCAGAAACATGAAATATGAATGGATGGATGGAAGGATGGATGGATATGTCCCACACATGTTTATTTTGTACAGTTCAAAGTGCTTTTTATCAGGGCAACCTGGTCTACCCAAATATGGGATGGAGCATACTGCTTCCACTTTTGCCTTTCAGCCCCGATCCATATAAAAAAATAAAAATAAATTTAGTACAGTTCAAAGCAACACATCTAATGCGCATGCCTCCTTTTTTCCTCATGATAACTATCCTCTGTGGGGTGTTGGACTACAAAAGAGTGACTGTCCCAAAATCGCTCAACCATGTTCTGGGGCTCAAGGGCGGGGTAAATCTCCTGCTTTCCACTACACAAACATGCCCTAAATTTATGTTTATTGTAATTTTTTATTATATACGTTGCAAAGGGGCCATAGAGGACCCCAGATTGTTGGGGGCAATATGCTATTTAGTATACTGTCTTTGGTGTAAGCCGCCCAG
The DNA here is from genome assembly GCA_012654045.1 of Ptyas mucosa. NCBI lineage: Eukaryota > Metazoa > Chordata > Lepidosauria > Squamata > Colubridae > Ptyas > Ptyas mucosa. The sequence continues at coordinate 9,138,249 of WNWU01000034.1, forward strand.
AGTCCTCGGAGAATGGGCGGCATAGAAATACGAAAAATAAACAAACAAACAAACAAACAAATAAATAATGAAGAAGTATCCTATATTTTTAACGAGTTCTCCAATTATTAACAGTAGGATGGCTCATACGAAGTTACACATAGCCTACAGCCATGGCAAAACCTTTCAGTGCTGATATTCTACCAGTTATTAGCTGGAATTCAATGATGTTGCATTCTTAATAATGTTCCATCTGTGTTGTATTGGGGAAAATTTCCCCAACCACTCAGAATACTCAAAAAGAGTCCCTCCAAAGATCTGGGCTGTCCAAAAGTATATAAGCTTTAGAGAAAGAGGAGAGATATGGACAAAACTTCCTGCTGCTCCCTGAGCTTGACTATTTCAGACATTTCATTATCCAAACTAAATAACATCATCAGTGCTAGTATTGAGTACGATTTGCTCTCATTTTGCTCCCTACCAGCACTGATGATGTTACCTAGTTTGGGTAACGAAACCGTCTGCAAGAAAATAACCAAGCTCAGAGAGCACCAAGGACCCCCGCATTCCAACCCTGAGTTACAAATATTCTCCTCTATCAGAACAAAACTCTGATTAGATCAAGCCTAGCTCATGGCGTGTGGCAAAAAAGGATGGTGGCAATGTCAATCATTTCTTCTGTTTTTGTGGTGATGGCAGTAATGGTTTTAGGAAAATACATTTGCTTCTGTGAAGACAAAGAGCAGTTCCTTGGACAGCCCACGCTTTATCCATCAGACTGTACCTCACAGATGGTTTATATTGCTGGATTTAGGCCTCTATTATTAGAAGTGAGCCTTAGTTTACACTGCTGTATAAACTGCTTTATACTGCTTAAAATGGCATTTCTAATGGTTATTTGCAGAATTTGTATGTTTTCTGGGTTAATCCTTGTAAATCGTCCTTTAATTTTATGTGCATCCATATAGAGTATTTAGGGAAGGATTTCAAGAAATGCAATTAAGTAGGCCGTTTGTTTAAGAACTAGTTCTTAAAGAGGAAACAAATAATTTCTGGAAAAAACATGAATGCTTTGAGATAAGCAATTTCCCTTTCACATTTTCTCTTGTTTTCCCCTCTCAAGCAACACTGAGATTGATGGTAATACATTACTAGTAGGAACAAGAGGAATGAATGTTGTACTGGTAATTTATACTAAAACCACATTTTGGGGGAGTTATTTTTCCAAAAGAAAACTCAAAACCTCTGTGTGTGCTGGGTTAGAAGATTTCTGTTTTTAATCCTTTGAATTCAAAGATTTGAATTTTGAGTTCTTTGGATTATACAGGAAATATTTGTGACAATATGTGTGATAATCAGTAGCTGAATTGCAGGGGCAGATGTTAAATCCTCAGCCCACTTCTTGATATTTGGAGAAAGTTTTTGAATGTGGCCATTCAGTCAAAACAGTTTCAGAATTCAAATTTCCTATAGAAAGTTTTTTCCAACATAGACAAGTTTGGCAGTTTCAAAGTTGTAGGCTGGTTGCAGGGAATTCATGGTCTTCTTTCCTACTCTAAATCAGTAGCTAAAAGAACGGAGAAAAAAAAGTAGTGGGAGAAGCTGCAGACAGATAAGAATGACAAGTGTCTCTTGTGTCCTGTACACCCATGAATGATGATGCTACACAGATGACTTCCTGTTGGGATCAGGAAGGACCCAGAAACAGTTTTAAATACTGTAGAGCAGGGGTGTCAAACTCCATTTCATTGAGGGCCACATCAGGCCCTTGTGTTCAGGGGGCTGGGGGCGTGGCCAGGGTGGGCATGGCCAACTCAATGTCCGTTTTTAGCCGTGACGGCCTCCTGCAGCCCTCTGCCAACAAAAATGGAGCTTGGGAGGGCCACACATGACCCCCCCAACTCAGTTTTCACTGGCAGAAGCACTGTGGGCAGAGTTTTTGCTGTTTCTAGGGTGTCCTCGTGGACCAGATCTAAGCACCTTGAATTTGACACCTCTGGTGTAGAGTAAACTCTGCAATCCAGTCATCCCATTGATCATCTCTGTTGGCCTGCTAGACCCTTCTCATGTGAGTCCCAATATTTAATCTAAGCAAAAACCAGTCAAAACAATAACGTGTTGTTACAGTACATCAGATTACATATATTAGATTTGAAAATAATGTGGCTATTATAATATAATAATGAAAAAGTCACTGAAGCCAAGAAGAAAATTGTCCAATGGAGTATTGTAGGCAGGAGTATGCCAACAATATTACAAACATAAAGACACATTTAATGTAGTGGAAAAAAAAAATCTAGAAAGAATGTTTTACAGAATGCTAATAGGAGAACATAGTGATGAAGCTATCATCTGAGAGAAGCATATTCGGGAATCGCCTTGTTTTTGAGCTTCCAACAAAATATTTTATCTGCCTAGCAAAGCATCTGGTTTCTTTGAATGTATTGTTCATGCATCATTAATTGTGTATATCATTTTAAGCAGCCTCTTGTTCTGGTGAGAGATGTTTAAGTTAATCTCAAGCTTTTCAGAGTGGGCCATGATAAAGAAAGCTAGATTTATACAGAGGAAAGTATGTTAATGCAAGGATTAGAGCTAAAGTATAGCATTAGAAATCCTAGTTCTGATTTGTTGGTAAATTCATTAAGGCAGAGTCTCTCTGAATACTTCGAATCTCCTCCATGCTTTCTGCAGTTTGGATCGAATTGCCATGTATGAAATAAGCAACTATTATTTATATCTCTTTATATACAATCCAAGACCAAGGCAGCTGTTTATCTTTAACAGGGTGAGATTTGGAGGGTGATTTCCTCTCATTTAAATTTTGCCCCTTTGGGTGCTGCATCAAAGAATCTTAGTTACAGGAATCAGTGTGTGTCTCTTCACATTGTATTAGTTTAATTTGCTTTACACACTTTTTTTGTTTACTTATTTCAGATCTGAGACCAAATTTTGAAAAAAGCGTCCATACAAATATTAAAATGATAAAATAGTAAAACCGTAGTGATAAATAAAGAGAAGTACAGGTAGTCCTCAAATTACATCTACAGTTGAACGCAAAATTGCTAAATGAGACAGTTGTTAAGTGAGTTTTGCAATTTTTATGACTTTTTTGGTCACAGTTGTTAAGTGAATCACTGCAGTTGTTAAGTTAGTAACGTGGTTGTAAAATGAATCTGGCTTCCCCATTGACTTTACATGTCAGAAGATCACAAAAGGTGATCACATGACCCCGGATATTGCAAAAGTCATAAAAATGAGCCAGTTGCCAAGCGTCTGAATTTCTATCATGTGACCATGGGGTTGCTGCAATGATCTTAATTGTGAAAAGTGGTCATAAGTCACTATTTGCAGTGCTGTTGTAACTTTGAACAGTCATTAAATGAATGGTTTTAAGTCAAAGACTACCTGTAACTGACTTTGAAAATAACCATTTTAATACAGTAAATAGCAGCCAGCCAATTCAGGCTGTGACCCTTTTTTAGCCCATTGCCAGTGGTGGGATTCAGCCAGTTCGCACCACTTCGGGAGAACCGGTTCTTAATTTTCTGAACAGTTTGGTGAACTGGTTGTTGGAAGAAATCATTAGGGCAGAGAACTGGTTATTAAATTATTTGAATCCCACCACTGCCCATTGCAATGGAGCAGAACCTATCTACTTTAATAGACATATTTATGGAAATATCCACTAGTGAAAACTGTATAATCTTGGACAGAATTACTTTAAATTACACAAGAGTTCAAAATAGTGTGTGTGTGTAGGGGGGGGGGGGAATCCTCAATCTAGTAAACGGAACAGCCCAACTAAATTTATTATTGAGTTGCGTTGCAGTTTTATGTTTTACTAAACCTTTTCAACTTGAATTCATGCATGTAATTGAAAAACTAAATGAATATATAGTCTCCAGATGATAAAAATATGTGATTTGATTCCTTATGTTCTGAATTTTAAAATGTTCTTCAATCTCAGCCAGAGAGTTTAAATTTCTAAAAACGTTGTGTCCCAAGAGCTAGTCTGCAAATCCTTTCAGAATTAGTGCTATAGGAAGGATTATTGCCACTGCCAGTGCATTAATATGTATGCATTTTTTCTTTTATGTTAAGAGAAGTGCGTGACATTTTACAGATGGAAACAGTAAATCTGATCCATGTTGGGAAGAAGAAAATGCAAAGCTGGATTCATATGTACAGATGGGATTATAGGAAGGAAAGCTAGTTGGGGCTCCCTTCCATTGACATCAGTCAAGGTTCTGTACAAGGTTTGTGATAAGGGTTAATCTCAAGACATCAAAATAAATACTTACTGGGAATGGAAGAGAATGAACGAATCATAGTAGCATTATATGCTCAAGTGAAAATATTTGGGATATTTTTAAGAAACACAGTCTCTGCTCTTATTCAACAGATAGAGAAAACACTGAGATATTTTTCTGTCTTACAACTTAATTAGAGTTAAATAGAATCACATATGAATAAAGGAGAATATTCGTAACTCAGGGTTGAAATAAGATAACCTTTATTGTCACTTTTTTCTGTGACCTCACTGGCACATATTAAAAAAATGGAATTTTGATGGCTGCTCTCAAAAGAAAAATAAATATATAACCATACACATACTTGTAAGTACGTATACATATGCTGTATATCGGGGTGTTAAACTCGATTTCATTGAGGGCTGGATCAGGATTGTGTCTAACCTCAGTGGTCCAGGATGGGCGTGGCCAGCTTGACATCACTCGTGTCGGGGGTGCCTGTGGTGGCCTGAGCACTCTGCCAGTGAAAATGAGCTTCTGAGCTCTGTTTTTGGCTGTGACAGCCTCCTGCTCTGCCAGCAAAAACGGATCTCGGGGGATCGCATGTGGCCCTCCCGAGCTCCGTTTCTGCTGGCAAAAGCTCCATGGGCCGATCCTTTGCTGTTTCCAGGGCGGCCCCACAGACCAGATCTAAGCACCCCATGGGCTGTATCCAGTCCCCTGCCTTGAGTTTGACACCCCTGCTGTATACCGTATTTTTCGGTGTATAAGACGCACCTTTCCCCCCCCCCAAAAAGGGGGTGAAAATCTGGGTGTGTCTTATACGCCGAATGCAGCCCCGTCCCCATGCCGGCCCCCCCCCCTTCGGCCATTTTCAGCCAGTTCCAGGCGGCAGGGGGCGGGGCACAGCCTAAAGAACAACCCTCCCTCTTCGGGACGGGAGGGGGAGAGGGGGAATCTGCCCGGCAGCTTCAGGGAACAAGGCAGGTGCCATGATTTGCAGCTGGTCACCTCTCTGGCTGCCCAGCAGGCAGCTTAGGGCAGGCAATGGCCGCAATGACTTCACTCCCCTGCAATGTGAGGAGCTGCCGCCTAAGCCCTCTGCACCCAGGAGCTGAGCGAGCCGAATGAGAGCTCCTAAAGAAAAAGGCCCCCCCTTCCAGCCACCGCTGCCTGGATTCCCCAATGCAATAATCAGCGCCGCGTTTCAGGTGGCGGCCGGCCAGTTCCCCTGCAATGTGAGGAGCTGCCGCCTCTCTGCGCCCAGGAGTCGAGCGAGCTGAACGGGAGCTCCTAAAGAAAAAGCCCCCCCCCCCTTTCCAGCCACCACTGCCTGTATTCCCCAACCACAATAATCAGAGCTGCGTTTCAGGCAGCGGGCGGCCAGTTCCCCTGCAATGTGCAGCGGGGAACTGGGAACCGTTTTGAATTTGGGGAGCGGATTGCAGCGCTGCCACCTGAAAGTGCTTTTCTTCCCATTGGGAATGTGCAGGGGAACTGGCCACCCGCCATCTGAAACACGGCTCTGATTATTGCGGTTGGGGAATCCGGGCAGCGGTGGCTGGAAAGGAGGGGCATTTTTCTTTAGGAGCTCCCGATCAGCTCGCTCGACTCCTGGACGCAGAGGGCTTAGGCAGCAGCTCCTCACATTGCAGGGGAACTGGCCGCCGGCCGCCTGAAACGCAGCTATGATTATTGCGTTGGGGAATCTGGGCAGCGGTGGCTGGAAAGGAGGGGCTCTTTAGGAGGGCTCGTTCAGCTTGCTCGGCTCCTGGGCGCAGAGGGCTTACGCGGCAGCTCCTCACATTGCAGGGGAGTGAAGTCATTGCGGCCATTGCCTGCCCTGAGCTGCCTGCTGGACAGCCAGAGGGGTGACCAGCCGCAAATCATGGCACCCGCCTTGTTCCCTGAAGCTGCCAGGCAGATTCCCCCCAAACCATTCCAAAATGCTGGTAGGCAGAGGTAGAATACTTTTTTCCTTGTTTTCCTCCCCCAAAATTAAGGTGCGTCTTATACTCCGGTGCGTCTTATACACCGAAAAATACGGTATATATGAACACACACACACACACACATATGCCCATAATTGCAAAGTAGTCTCAGTGTTATCACCAGCCATGTGATCAGCATGATCAATGGCAGATAGGAACCAGATGACTGATTTCTCAGTTCCAGAAGTGGGGGGGGATCCACTACTCATTGTTGCTCACACTTCTCTGAAAACCAGTTAACTTAAGTAATAAGAACATAAAGAATAAATGAACTTATTCTTTCTGAAGTCAGGATGATATAAATCCATTAGTCCCAAAGATGTGAATAAATTTTAAGAGGACACTACATCTCTTGACAGCAGAAGAAAGTAAAAGTGAATAAAAAACAATCCACAGTAATCAACTCTATCTTTCAGTTGGTTGAGTTCAGCTGTTTTTCTTCTACTCTCCTTACCACTGTTTGACTGTTCTTCTTTCTTTGATCCAGGATGACCTTCATCATATTGAATTTCTTCCTGTGTGTCATTTTTAAGTCACTAGTCAGCACTGTTTCCCTTGTGTAGTTTGAGGTTTTGGCAGTGCTAAGTTGTAATATTCTCATGTCCCTGTTATTTCTGTGAATACTTTGTGTTTGTGACAGAGGCCCATTTCCAAGAATCTCAGAGCATCTTGTTCCCCCCTCTGACTGGTACCCAGGTTCTGTGTTTCCAAGCAACTTACCTTGGAGCAGGAAATTAATTTCATTTGGCTTATACTGTATATCAGCTTTTCCCACTTGCACCTGCCCATGGCATAAACATGATCCCATCCAGAAGGAGTTAATGTAGCAGTCACATTGGACTCCCGAGGACACTGCAAAGGCTTGTTACTTACTAAAAGGGAAAACATAGTTTTAACACTGGAACAAGAAGGGTAATTTTTGAACTGCATGTGGTGAGATTTTACCCATAGAAAAACAGCTGCAGCACATGTGAGCATACGGGGCTTCCCCATTTGTTCCCACTACAATATGAACACCGCTTGGCAACCTTTTGGGTAGGGAAGGGGAGGAGCATATCTTCGTGAGGTTGTCTTTCTTATCTTTACCTTATAAAGACGCCTCATGAAGATTCGCGCCTTTCCTCCCCCCACAAAGAGGTTACCAGGAGACGTTGATATTGTAGTGGGAACAAATGGAGAAGCCCCATATGCTTGCATGTTCTGCAGCTGCTTTTCTGTGGATAAAATCTAATGTGCTTCAACAACTATTGTGTTTCTAGTAATATTAGCTGGCCTTAATAGGCCTGAATAGCCCAACACTTACTGGTTATTGGAAGCTGCTGCAGGTATATCACCCTCCCTTGAGTCTCTGTGTATTCCTCTCTGGTGCGTTCTTGTTTATTTCCTCAAATGGGAGGGCTGAGCTTGTGTCGTCCCGTTTCCCCCCCCCCCCCAAGCTGTCCCATCCTTGCATCCCTGCTTTCAAGCCACTTAGAGTTCTGTGTACATGTACAATACATGCATCACTGAGTCAAAAGAAGATTTTCATTTATTTATTATTAAATACATTTATGTGGCTGTCCAACTCACAGGTGACTCCTGGATGGCATACAACATTAAAAATCCACAACATAAAAACCATACAACTCCCCTTTTCTTATGGCATCAGTAACGCAATCACGCCAACCCCTTGGTTCGCTCCATTTGGGGTCCCCAGGCCCGCTGACTGAACCACATCTTCAGAGTTTTTTGGGAAAGCAACAAGGTGGGGACCAAGTTGTACTTCTGGGGGAATGATTTTCCATGGGGAAAGGGTCACCTCCGAGAAGGCCCATTTTCATGGTCCCACCAAATGTACATCCCTAAAGAGATGGGACCTGCAGCATACCCCACCTTCCTATCCTGGTGAGCCAGGTAGATATAATGGAGGAGAGGCAGTCTTTCAAATAGATGCATAGCAACTATAGATAAAGCAAGAAGTTATTGGACGATTCTAGAAAAGATTTTTCTTTTCCCTGCCAGTTTTGCACAAAGGGAACACCAATTACTGTACTTTCTTCTGCAAGTTTCCTGTTCAGATGTATTCAGAGAGTAGCTTCAGTTTTCCTTTTGGTCAAAGGCTTATGGTACATGTACGAAGAGATACCGCAAGAGTTGCTCTCTGTTACCTATATATTTTTATGTCGGCAGATTCCTGTTAATTTTTTCTCTGTTCTTGCATTCCTGACTGTCATCATTGGCTCATTAACAGTTTGCTGTCTGTTGTGCCTCTGGATCAGAGTTGTGTAAAATAAATAAAAAATGCAGACCTAATTTAAAAGTTAGAAATTCTCTTTCCCTCTTCCCCATTTGCAGGCATAATGCTTGCCTTTCCTCCTGCCTAAATAAGTTTGCTGTGGCTGAAGAAATGTTTTTTAGACGAGAGAGAAGGATAGAATCGTTTTAATTTTTGTATTGAATGTTATTGTAAAATAGTTTTGCAACATGAAATCCCAATCACCTCCCAAATCCTCCTGGGGAGGGAAGAGATCATGAAATGGGAGTAGGAGGGGCTGTTGAAAGACCAAGCACTGTAATGGCTTTTAACAGCTGCCAAAAACTACACCGGGCCCAAAAGCAAATAAATCTAGTGCTGAAGTTAGCTCTGCTCAGAGGTCACAGCTCCTGTAGTCTCTCCCTCAAAAGGTGAGAGAGGAATCTTGTTCTCAATCTAGCCAAGCCAGGGCTATCAAAAATGTGGACATGTTCAATTTGATTTGATAGAGCTTGAGCACAAAATCACATCACGTTTTTGGTCTTGGGCTTCATCCCATCACTGAAACAACCATTGCATCTTTTCCCTTCAGCAGGGGGGACCCAGAAATGGAAGGACCAGCAAAGCTGGAGGAATTCACCAACTATCTTATTTAGTGTGCCTTGCACGCAGGAATTAGAACATCCCTATCAGCAGTAAGCTGGGGCAGAGACATCCGGTACTGAACATGAGGACAGCAAAGTCCATATCTCTGTGCTTTTTTTGACAGCTGAAGGACAGGAAGAGAGCATTTTATTGAGTTGAAGGGGAAAAAAACCTTGCTATTCTGGACACTATTGTGAAAATGCTAGCCACTGATTAATCTTTGCGCATAAGTACAATTGGTTTCGCTAACAGCCAGTTTGTTAGTTAAGCCTGATATAAGGCATTGTCAAATGTAACGTTTCAGGGTTTTTTTTAAATCATATCTACTTGTTGCCGGCCATTTTCTCCGCACCAGATGGATATAATCTTCATATGCCAGAAAAATAACTGAATATTCTTCACGAAGAACATGAACTGAACTGTGAATAGTGCAATACAGTTTATGGATATGAATAAGAACTATTATAAGAAACACTGTAGAAAAACCTGAAAGCCTCTTTCACTGCATTTATGAACATTTTTCCGAAGGTGGTGTTAATAAATGAGGAATACATTTCGGGCAATACACTCTCATGGCAAAACGTGATTGTTTATAGTAGTGTTTCTTAAATGTTTTGCTCCCAGGACCCATTTCCACTTTTAAAATTGACTGGGGTGAGATTTGGTTTGTTTGGTTTGGGGTTTTTTTAAACAAAAAAGAATGAAAAATGTGAGGTGATATTAAATTTTTGCAAATATCTTCAATATCCAACAAAAAAAAAAAATTATTTCGCAGACCCATTTTAAGAATCACTTGTTTAGAGTTTTCTACCCAGGAATACAAGCTTATTTGCTAGGCTGTTACTGTCAATCATGTCTTTAAAATGCTGTGACATACATAGAGATGGAGATTCACTTCTGATCTTAACCCAGCTAGCCACTGAGTATTGTTTGTTTATTTAACTATGTTCTTTACCCCAGAGTTCTGCTTATATAAATAAACACTTATATATAAGCACATAAAGTGTCCTACAATAATGAAGCAAAATGTGGAACCTGAAATGTGACTATTAAAATCAGAATAGAATGTACAGCTTATACAACAGCAGTGGTGAGGCTTTTCCTATTCCTTCCTAGTTGATAGTTAATTTTAGCATTCCAAAATAGATGTTTTGCTATGTGCACCAAACAATTTACGGCATATATTTACTGATAAGCAGGGATGGGCTGCTGGGGGTTTGCGGGGGTTCTGGAGAACCTCTAGCTAAGATTCTGTGCAGTTCGGAGTGCCCCCAAATCCCACTGCTGGCTGGCCCCATCTGCCCCCCTTTTCCAGAAGTCACCACGTGGCCCATTTTGGATGCAGGTAAGTGCAGGGCGCGCACGGAGGATCCGGGAGGGTGAAAAACGGGCCTACCAGAAGTTCAGGAAGGCTGGAAATGCCTGGGGAGACTGTTTTTGCCCTCCCAGTGGCTCAAGGAAAGCCTCCGGAGCCCAGAGAGGGCAAAAACGCCCCCCTGCCGTGGTGCAGGAGGCTGACTAGGCCATGCCCACTGTGGCCACGCCTACCCAGCAACTGGGCAGAGAACCCCTTGCTAAAATTTTTGACATCCACCCCTGCTGATAAGCCCATCCACAGATAAGCTGACTCTCAAGCTTTTACCTAAAATGCTGTGAAAACTGCACCATCTGTGGATAAGCCAATGCTCAAAATATTCATGTAATTTTTACAGTTGCCTTAAATGTGAGTGATCCACGGATTATTCTTTTTTCATGGTGTTTGCAAAAGGTACAGCTATTTTAGTGATTCAGAGAGATGTGCTTCATTCATACTGATTTGTTGCTTTGCATAGCCCTGGGGTATAAAACATTAGTGAGTTTAAATTTTAGGTAATTTGACATGTTAAGGCGTGCCAAAAACATGGAACAGAATTTTTTAGATATAAAATACATTGGCTCTTTCGCCAAAGAGTTACCAGTGGTTTGTATATTATTTCAAAGCTGTCTTCCGTCCATCACACCATGCACAGTCAAATCTGCTTATGTGAACACGACCTGTGTAAGTTTCTTACACAAATTTCCCTTTAGATTTTGCAAACGTTTTGTTCAGCTGCAGAACAGATTACACACGTAGTACTTGTCCCTGTTATGGAAAATGATTTTCAAATTATGCCATTAGTAGTTACTAAAACCATTCAATAACATTAGAGTTTCTATTATTCTTTGTAAATGATATTATGAGAAGACCAGGCCGGAATGCATAGAAATATGATGCAGAAATTACATACACGATTAATATGAAGGCAAACCCTCCCCCATTATTAAAAAAATCTGCTGAACGATGGAACCAAATTTAATTTATTTGGAATAAAGAAGAAGACATTTGTGAGACGTAATAATGCCAGGAGGGAGGCAAATTACTTGTTCGTTATCTCCCAACCAGCTTGTGTGCTATTTTCTTTTGCCTTAGCATAACTTATACTTGGACCTATGTAAATTTAATGGGCACTTGTCTCAGCTGACAATTGACTGCTTGCTGGAAGAAGAAACAAGATATTGCAGTTTGGCAGTTACCCGAGGTTAAAAATGCATGCAGTGGAAGTGCAGCAGAAACAGTTAATTTCAATAGAGTTTTTAACCTTTGTTGCATTGTTTTGATCCACCTGCCATTATATGGCAAATGCCAGAATTAAGTATGAAATGCCTCTTTTTGTGCCTCCTCTGCATTCACATGTATTCTAGATTTATGTGCAGAATAGATAAATACGATGGGGAAAGAGGGTCATGTTTGTGTTGGGAACGGAGACTTATATTCTGACAAGAATCCTAGTTTAAGGTAACAGGGTGGATAGATGCAGAAGGTCAAAGTCTGATATTCATTGCTTGCTCATAAAGTCCCAATGAAAAAGCAGTTTTTATTCATCTCTCCTCTGTCAAACAAAGGGCAGGACAGAAAGTTCTCCAGACGCCAGTAATAAATATACACTTCAGTATTTATAGCATATTGTGCAGATGTACTCTTCTCTGGGTCTGACAAAAGATAGTTTTCAAAGGGGAAATGGCTAACATTAGTAATTCTTGAATGGTTGCATTGCTTTTACAATGACATCCCAAACCCGGAAGCCAATTATTTCTTCATCAAACTCCGCCAGTAAAGCAGCTTTCATTCTTAATGCTTTATAACTTTTCCTACCTGTATGACCATACTTTTTGTAGAGCATGGTTATTGTATCTCACATCCAGGTAATCCTCACACTTAAAACCATTAATTTAGTGACCATTCAAAAGTTACAATGGCATTGAAAAAAATGACTTATGACCAATTTTCACACTTCTGACCATTACAACATCTCCATGTTTGGCAATTGACATGTATTTATGACACTTGCAATGTCCCAGGATCATATGAACAGTTTTGGCGACCTTTTGACAAGCAAATTCAGTAGAGAAGCCAGATTCAAAGGTCATAAAATGAGGCAAAATTCATTTAATAGCTGCCTTGCTTAGCAACAGAAATTTTGGGCTCAATTGTGGTCGTAAGCTGAGGACTACCTCTACTTTCTAGGCACCAACTTGGGGAAGTCTGTTGTGTCTCATTGCTGTGCAGAATTGGGCAGTTAAAAGTTCATAAATATGTGTGTTGGAGCATAAAAACAGTAGATGACAAAATGTATGTTTCAGTGTCCATGACTGAATTTCTTTGCATATGTTAATTGTTCCTGTAGATCACTATTCAGTGTAATGGTGTCACATATATTAAAAAGGGAGAAGGAGACGCAAAGGGGTATCATTTGGGGTTTTTTTTTATTTTCCATCAATTTTTTCAAGATTTTTTATTTGTTCTCTGTTGGTCAAGATCCACCAATGAAAACATTCCATAATTTTACAGTTTCTACTCTAGCCAGTTCCTAACTAGCTTGCAGAGGGATCAGTTAATGTCTTTATAGAGCTTTCATGCTTGACTTCCATTTAAAAAGAAACATTTGCAGTTTCTGAATATATTAGGGAAAACAGGCAATATTCTGCCCAGCTATTCCATAAAAGATAGTATTCTGCTGCCTTCTAGTGCTTTAGCCAGCAAGAGACAGTCATTGCCATTAATGTGTAAATTGATCTGCCAAGAAACTGAGATACAATTCTTTTTAATTATCTGGAATAATAGAGGGGAAAATATATAGCAGGAGATATAATCCACTCGATTGGCAAAACCTTCTCATACACTCAAAATTATTAACAGGCATTTTCTGAAGTAGTTGGCACTATTTTCTCTGCAAGCATTTTATTAGATTGTTTGACTTTCTGTGATGTGAGTGAGGATGAGCTGCTTGACTGACAATTTATTATGCTGCAGGGAGAGGAATTGGATGTGTTACCATTTCCTTTTCTTATGAATATCATTTTTAGCATACGAGACTGGTCTCCACTTACATTTCAAACATGTTGGATAAGTCTTTGTGTTGAACAGCTGTCGGGCAGATCATCACTGCTTTTCTGCCTACTGCCAAACTGGACAGAAAAAAAATGAGGTTTTTTTAGTGATGGCCTGCCAAGATTATCAGATCGTTTTGGCAAAAGAACACCAAAAGAAGTCCAGGGTGGAACAGGGTTGTGGCCATACAATTGTGGCACCAAATCCTCCACATGTAAAGAATTTTTGGAACTATTTTTGTCCTTTTCTCCACCTCTAATTATCCTGGGTCTACTGTGGAGTTTGAGATCCAGTATATGCACTCTAGACTTTGATGTGTTAATATTCTGCAGTAAGAAAAGGATAAACTGGATGCAAAAATGCAGTACCTTGTTGCTGAGTGCCTCTGAGCGTGAGAACCTTTCATTATGATAAGTGTCACTTGCTTTTGCAACTATGAAGTATAGCATGCTTCAGTCAACAGGCTTCCCCCAGGGTTGCTTCACATCTGAAAGGTTGCATTGGTGTTGAATGACACAGAATTGCATGGCTGAACAGGAGAATGTTTGCTTTTGTTCTGAGCTAACTAATTTGTTTATGCAACAGTTAAAGGCTAAACCTTTAACTGTTGCATAAACATGGAGGAGATACTTCCATGTTTGCCATCTTGAGCAAGCAAGCTGGACAGAGAAATAGGTATGTTTGTAGTGCTGGTTCGATACTTTGCTTGGCAAATTTCTTGGCAAGCCCAATGCTATGTGTTTGATATACATAATTTGCAAGCGGTTTGTATGACATGCAGCTTAGCCAGTCTGTTGCAAATGAACCTAATGCCGTGATGGCGAACCTATGGCACGGAGCCATATCTGTGGGCACGCAAGCGTTGCCGTAGCTCAGCTCCAGCATGCACACATGCGCCAGCCAGCTGATTTTCGGGCCTTTCGGGCCCACTGGAAGTCGGGAAATAAGCCGTTTCCGGCCTCCAGAGGGCCTTTGGAGAAGTGGGGAAGGCCGTTTTCACCCTCCCCAGGCTCCAAGAAAGCCTCTGGAGCTAGGGAGGGGGAAAAACGGGCCTACCGAGCCCACAGTAACCTTTTTGCCATCGCGTGCCAAATGTGGGAGAGCAGAGGGGTCGTGCACACATGTGCGGGGGCATTGAATTATGGGTGTGGGCATGCTCACACGCAACCCTCCCGTGCTTCCCCCACTTTTGGCACGCGACGGGAAAAAGGTTAGCCATCACTGACCTAATGCATATGGGCCAGTATTAATAGCAATAGCACTTAGACTTTACAGCCCTCTCTACGCGGTTTGCAGAGTCAGCCTATTGCCCCCAACAATCTGGGTCCTCATTTTACCCACCTTGGAAGGATGGAAGGCTGAGTCAACCTTGAGCCTGGTGAGATTCGATCTGCCAAACAGCTGGCAGCCGGTGATCAGCAGAAGTAGCCTGCAGTACTGCACTCTAACCACTGCACCATCACAGCTCTGCGCCACCGTGGCTATTAACCATAAAAGTTAGAAACCCACAAAGAATGTTTACAGACTTGCTTGCCGATATATATCTGTTAGTCATGTATGCCACATCGGCTGCTTGAAAAAAAATAAATTATGTTATTCTCTTGTAGGACATAGAAAATGCTAACTACAAAATTCTCAATGTTACACATTTACCAACTTCATCTGTGCACTAGAAAAACACAGTTTTGGTTTTGTTTTCCTGCAATTACATCTCTGTTTATAAAGACCAGCTGCAGGAAGAGAGTATCCAGATCAATAATATGGCAATGGAGGAGCTAATGTTTTTAATTTTTTTTTAACTTTCAAAATCTATTTATGTGCCTTAAACATTTGATCCTGGATTGAGCTAGAAACTGGTTGTGAATCACTTCTCTCTAGCCTTCTTGCTAAAGTGATGGTTAACACTGATGTTAAGGAGTTCGCTTTCACTGTTATTTACAATGTGGTTTGCTTACTTTTGTTGTTGCATAATGTGTAAATCAAGCCTTGTTAAACAAACCATGCTTAAAATGAGCAACAGCTGAGCAGGATGTGTGAAGGGAGCCAATATTTAATTGTGCTTAGGAAATTTTTTTTTAGAATACTGGCATAAGAAGCTGAGAGGCAGTTTGGTCTAGCGGTTAAGGCATTGGGCTAGAAAGTAGGAGACTGAATTCAAGTCCCACCTTGGTTATCAAAGCCAGTTGGTTGACTTTGAGCCAGTCACTCTCTCTCAGCCCAACACAGGGGGGTTGTGAGTAAAATATGTTGGATATGTTCACTGCCTTGAGTTGTTTGTAAAAATAATAAAGTTGAGATACAAATAATAAATAAAATTCCACAGTTGTTTACAGATAAAAGATACACAGTCTTTTTATGTGTAGATAAAGTAGAATGGCAAAGATGGATTGTATTTCAGGTGATGTTATGTCCTAATGATCCAGTGTAATGATCTGCTCTGCTGTGGAAGCAGAATTACTATATATACTCGAGTATAAGCCTAGTTTTTCAGCACATTTTCAATGCTGAAAAAAGCCCCCCCTCGGCTTATATTTGAGTGAAGAAAAAATGCCTTTTTTTCCTGCAACCCGTTTTGGCTTCCAGGGGCTGCAGGGAGGCTTGCTAAGGCCAAAATGGGGTGGGGGTGCAGTGCCCCCCCATGCCCCATTTTGGCTTCCAGGGGCTGCAGGGAGGCTTGCTAAGGCCAAAAAGAAAGAGAGAGAAGAAAGAAAGAGACAAAGAAAGAAAGAAAGAGGGGGGGAAAAGAAAGGGAGAGAGAGAGAGAGAAAGAATGCAGGTATCTCTTAATAGAGGCTTGAACTTGCCTGAAATTAGATCAAGCCCTACATCACTTAACCCAATGTATCAGATTAAATTGTTATTGAAATATATATATATATATATATATATATATATATATATATATATATATATGTACTACATTCTCTTGTGTAATTTAGTTATAGTGTAGTTTACACTATGCACTTACAGAGCTAGTTTACTGTTTTTCTTTGAAATAAATATTCAAAAACATTTAACCTACTGATGCCTCAATTAATGTAATTTTATTGGTATCTATTTTTATTTTGAAATTTACCAGTAGCTGCTGCATTTCCCACCCTAGACTTCTACTCGAGTCAAAAAGTTTTCCCAGTTTTTTGTGGTAAAATTAGGTTCCTCGGCTTATATTCGGGTCGACTTATACTCGAGTATATATGGTAGGTTCAGACAGTGGTGTCTTTTGGCTAGGTTGAGGCCTGTAGCTGCCAGAACAAAGTGCATATACCAAAGGTTTGTTATTAATTTTTTTGTCTTACTCTTACTCTTAATTTGGCTCTCCTTTTTCTTGCTGTTATCCCTCAGCACCCTCAGCAATAGCTGTTGGATAGTTAATACTATTGGGGATGTCATGGGGGTGCTGCAGTACTCCCATTTACACCACTCCTTCGCAGTCTGGATTGGCTCCCGGTTGTCTTCCGACTGCAATTCAAGGTGCTGGTGATCAAATTTAAAGCCCTACGTGGCCTAGGACCAGAGTACTTGCGAGACCACCTCCTGCCACCAGTGGCCTCCCATCGCCCAGTTCGCTCCCACAGAGTTGGCCTCCTCAGGGTACCTTCAGCTAGACAATGTCGACTAGTGACCCCTAGGGGGAGAGCCTTCTCTGTGGGAGCCCCTACCCTCTGGAATTCATTACCCCTGGAGCTCCAGATAATCCCCGACCTCCGAACCTTCCGCCGGGCCTTGAAGACCTGGGTTGATTCTATACTGATTTTGTAGCTTTTTATATTCTTAAATCTTAAATTTGAATTGGTATTCCCACATTTAACTTTATTTATTGTATACTCTGTTTTAATTTGTCTTTTAACTTTTGTATTTTTTGTTTCTTATTGTTGTGAGCCACCCTGAGTCCTTCGGGAGAAGGGGGAGCATATAAATCCAATCAATCAATCAATCAATCAATCATACTAGTGAGCATTATTGTTGATTAGATCATATCAAAATAAAGAATAAAATACAAAACATTACACAATAAAACCATATGTAAAAGTAGAATACAGATAGTCCTTGAGTTACGAACACAATTGATCCCAAAATTTCTGTTGCTAAGTGAGACATTTGTTAAACGTTTTCCCTCATTTTACAACCTTTTTTTGCCAGAGTTGTTAAGTGAATCACTGCAGTTAAATTAATAACACGGTTGTTAAGTGAAACTGGCTTCCCCATTGACTTTGCTTGTCAGAAGCTCGCAAAAGGTGATCATATGGCCCTGGGACACTGCAGCCATCATAAATATGAGTGTGTTGCCAAATGTCTGAATTTTGATCACGTGACCATGGGGGGGGGGAGGATGCTGCAACAATGGTAAGTGTGAAAAACTCACTTTTTTTCAGTAACTTTGAACGGTTAATTAAACAAACCGTTGTTAGTTGAGAACTACCTGTACAAGAGACAGATGAAATGAAAAGGATAAAATAAGGAACATGAAGTCATGTTCCTGTGTCACTCCTGCAGTACTCCAAACGGACTCACATAGTTAGATCTCAGCTGAACTGGTTTATTTTAATAAAGTCTCATTTGTGATTTTTGAATTCTGACCAGGCATGCTACAATATATCCAGGATTTGCAGTCATCTTTTAAACTTGTTCTTCAGTTGTATAAAATACAGGGAGGCCACAGCTCTTAATGTAATTTGTCAATTGTGTAATCCAGAAGGCATTTAATTGAGATTTTGTCTGTTCTATCAGACGCAATTTTGAGAGCCTGCCAGTTTCCGTGGCGTTAATTTTTGGACCAATAATTACTGATGGTTGAACAGAAGCCATTCTCTTGTATAGGCCCTATGGTGGTTAGAAATGCTCACTATTAAAATTAATATGTACAGTTGGTTCAGCTGTGTTCATGGAGAAGGAGTTAGAAAATGAAGTACAATCAATAAAAACAAAATAAAAATAGGATAAAATAAAACATCTGGGATCACTTAGGGCAGGGGTGTCAAACTCAAGGCCCGTGGGCTAGATTCGGCGGGGCACTTAAATCTGGTCTGCAGGGACACCTGGAAATAGTAAAGGACCAATCCGCGGTACCTCTGGCAGCTAAAATGAGGCGTGGGGGGTCGCTCACACATCCCGTGCCTCATTTTCGGCCTGGATGGGCTCCTGCAGCACTCTGCTGTCCAAAATGGGGCACGCAGGAGGTGTCTGTCCTGTCCTGTGTCCAAACTGGATGACGGAGAACTACAGTGCTGATCTGGTCCTCGAGGAAATCCAGTTTGACACCCCTGACTTAGGGTATGTGTGTGTATGCACAGCTCACCATCTTCATCCCTGCTCCTCCATTTCTTCCTCTTTTCTTTTTTGGTCTCTCAGTTTTTGCAATAGGAATATTATTGGCACAGCAGAATTTCTATTCTGAAATTAACTATAAAAAGAAAGCAAATCCTATGCATCTATGGCAAGTATTAATAGTAGTGCAGAGTTTGTTTATTTATTAATCATACTTATATACGGCTAAATTTTATGACTTAAACTTAAAAAGGGAGAGAAGAAAAACCAGCACTTAGAAGATGCTAGTTGACGGTTGCCTTTTATTACTGGTACATGTTACTATTTGCTCAGTCCTTGAAAACAGCTTTCATTTTATTGTGCAAATAAGATAATCTAATTCTCTTAACAAGTTGATGCAGAACAGCTGTCATATGCCCTCAGTTTCTCAAGAGTTCTTTCCGGTGCAGATGATATTTTGTGGTGGTTTGTCAACATATTCCACAGAACTTTTGGTGTATTCTGTTAATTAATAAATAAGGAACTCTAGAAACAGCAAAACGTAATAATAAATAATCCATATAACAAGTGCCTCAATTGAATAAACTGCTTAAATAGGATAAGCTGCCAAGAAACATTTTAAGGAAATTAAATCTGCTTTAGGTTATATTGTAGCTTTACAAAATCGCTTCATAAAAGTTTCATAAAATTACTTACTAGGCTATTACTTAAGGATAGTTGCATGTGTTTCAATGGGATATCCTCAGTGGTGGGATTCAGCTGGTTTGGGCTGGTTTGGGTGCACCGGTAGTTAAATTGCTGGCTGGCCCCGCCCCTTCCAGGCATCCCCACGTGCCCCATTTTGGCTCCCAGGTAAGTTCGGGGAGGCTCCTAGGCCCAAAATGGGGCACAGGGGGATGCGGCGCAGCTTCCCCATGGCCCGTTTTTGCTTCAGGGAGGCCTCCTAGGCCCAAAATGGGGTGTGGGAGGGCGGCGCGTCCCCCCCCACCCACAGCCTGTTTTTGCTGCCAGGGGGGTGCAGGAGGCCAAGTGCTGCTGGTCACCCACCATGGCCATGCCCACCATGGCCACGCCCACCCAGCTGGTCATTAGGGCAGAGAACCGGTTGTTAAATTTCAATCCCACCACTGGATATCCTCCTATAAAACTGAAGCTCTGTATCTGCTCATATTATGTGGGAAGATGGATTAATTTTCATTTCTTACTGTGAGCATATTCTTGTTTTCTACGTCAGCCTGAGCTATTATGATTCTGAAACAATTCAGGAACCTGTAAATTATATATTCAGGGTGTACCAACCACAATATCTTACATATTTATTCATTTATTTTCTTCAGATAGAACCTTATTGCCCTTAGGAATGTTCAAAGATCATCATCAAATGAGTAAGGAAGTGTTTGGAAGAAAATGGCAACCAATTTGAACATTTAATGTACCGTAATTTAAATTGTATGTGGGGCTTGACTTTTGGTACACTATGGTACACACACACAAACAAACACAGCTGTAGTGTGGAGAAGGACAATTTTGAATTCCAATATCGGCCCAGAATTCATTTCAAACTCTTCATTTCCATCTGTCCAGTCTGATCAATATTACTGTGGCTTTTAGTATTGTCCTAGTATCTTTGCATATCTGTAACTAGATGAAAAATAAATGTGAACAGAATTGTTTTACATCTCAGTCAGTGATTGGGGATAATGATGGAATGTGCACATTAGGAATGTAAAGCTAAACCTATTTTGTAGTAATTGAACAATGGAAATTTTATAAGAGTACTCATTCATGTTTGTTTGACCTGACATCTCTTGGCAAGCTGTGCTACACAAGAATGTTG
Source organism: Ptyas mucosa (assembly GCA_012654045.1). Lineage (NCBI taxonomy): Eukaryota > Metazoa > Chordata > Lepidosauria > Squamata > Colubridae > Ptyas > Ptyas mucosa. The sequence continues at coordinate 9,158,860 of WNWU01000034.1, forward strand.
TGCCTTTTGTGTTAAACAAAGCAACTGGTTATAAAATTATTTGCAACAACAGTCTATTGTTCATGAAGAATGTATCATATACTGAGAGCACTTTATGCCTCCACAGGTAATTGTGTTATTGTAATACACTGGTATTGTGGGAGCATAATTGAACAAAAAATTGGACATATTGCATTATTCTACATGCCTGTAAAATGTTATATGTAGCTATAAGTAGATGATTTTGAATACTACCTTATGGAACATTTGCTTACAGATGTAAAATCCAAGGGATCAGCATCTTACAAGTAAGTATATTTCGCCTGTCAGTTTTGAAATCTGATTGGCTAGGCTGCACAAATCTCATTTAAGGAGATCCTTAAGTAAGCCACTGAGGAACATATTCTCTCTTGAATGCCTGCTAACTGAATGATCCGCTTGTTTTTGCTAATAGTTTATAAATATATGGTAAATCAGCCTGTGCAATGCTTCAGATTAAATTCTAAAAAGATGGCTCAGAGTAGCAACTTTCAAGAGTCCCTGTTGGTTCTTGGTTGTTCCCGGTACTCTGAAGTACCTTTTTTTTTAATCTAAAGGCATTGCACAGAGTGCCTAATCCCCCCACCCCCATTTTTAGACTATGCTGGGCATCTGATTTCTTTATGTAAAATTTGAGAGGTTTTGTTCATGATTGCCTGCTTATTAGTTTGCCTTATCACATGTAGCCTTCTAGATATGACTTATTCCATTCTGCCTTCTTCTGTCAACCCAACTGCCAAAAAAATTAATCAAGCCACTTGCCCTGTAGTGCTGTAACTCCATTCCAGGTGTCAAAACCTGCCATGCATCTGGCTTAATATAGGCCATAACCAAAATACCCCCTGAACATCTGATTTAACGCAATAAACATATATAAGTAAAATGAAAGATTTTACTGCCTTGCTTCAACGTTGTGTTCTAATGTTGTTTCCTTGTCTGTCCTTTGCAACAGTGGTATATATTACAACTGACGGTGTAACATTTGTCCACAAAAGGCAATTACATGTTTTAGTTAACAGATTTGCAAAGCAAATAAGACATTTTAAAGAAAAAATGTGTGGCATTTTTTGCTAGGAAATTAGAAGACCACAGTATCCCTGTAGATGTATACCACCTTAATTCCCTCAATTTTTCTTGTTGTCAGGGCTTAGCATTTTAAGGTGATGTGATTAGTGCCTTCTCATAGAGAGGGGCTCCTCCGGGTGCCGTCAGCCTAACAATGTCGATTGGCGGCACCCAGGGGGAGGGCCTTCTCTGTGGGGGCACCCACTATCTGGAACGAGCTCCCCCCGGAGATACGGAGGATCCTGGATCTGTGCACTTTCCGCCATGCTGTTAAGACCCTCCTATTCCAGCAAGCCGGCCTGGCCTAACTTTCTCCTCTTTTCTTTTAAATTTATTTTAAATTCTTTTAAATGGAAATTCTAATCTGTTTTTAAATTATTGGGATTTTTAATTGTCTTGGGCTAAATTATTTAATTTGGTTTTAATTATGTTTCTAACTTTTGTATCTATGTATTTTATTCTGTGCCTGTTCACCGCCCTGAGTCCTTCGGGAGTAGGACGGTATATAAATCTAAATTATTATTATTATTATTATTATTATTATTATTATTATTATTATTATTATTAAAACCTAAAATGGTAGGATCAAGGTATGAAATGGGCAAGGTAACTACATCACATGTTGTAATAGGCAAAAGTGAAACTATGGGTTCCTGTGAGGTAAACTACAGCAATTCATGTATATCAGGGACACAAAGCTTGCATTTTGTGAAGGTATAATATTCCCAGTAGAATTTTTCAGAGGTTAACTGCTAATGGAAGAAGTGTTTCAGGGGTGGGCTCTACTAACATTTACTACCGGTTCGCAACGGGGCCGCGTGTCAAATTCAAACCTCAAATTCAAAGTACTCATGAGAGCAAGATGTTTGGCTCTCAAGATATTTTATCCACAACAGCAACCCTGTCTGATAATTGGACCGAGAGAAAGCGACTGGCCCAAAGTCACCCAGCTGGTTTTCATGCCTAAAGTGAGACTAGAACTCAGTCTCCTGGTTTCTAGCCTGATATCTTAACCACTAGATTAAACTGGCTCAGAAAAATTTCTGAGTCTAATCATCTATTGTTCCCTGAGTGCAACTTAACAAATATGTTTTGGCAGCAATGCCTGGGCAACCTTAATATGGTCCTATGGTTATGAAATAAAACATGTCTTTTGTTATATTTTGTATACCATTTCTTTCTGTTTAGGCTATGGTGCAAGAAATCTGAATTTAGTTCCCTTCAGATATTCTGAAATTTGGTGAAATGGCCTTTTTCAACTTGCTATCTTCCAGAGATGTTAGTCCACAATTCTATTTGAGTATATAGCATTCTGTGCACTTCAGCATATAGTCATGCTGGCCACATGACCACAGAAATGTCTTCGGATAAGACATTCTTAGCTGGCTCCCACAGCTAAGAAATGGAGATCAGCACTGCCCCCTAGAGTTAGACACAACTGGATAGCGGAAACCTTTACCTTTAGAGTGCAGTACTGCAGGCTACTTCTGCTGACTGCCAGCTGACTGCAGTTTGGCAGTTCAAATCTCACCAGGTTCAAGGTTGACTCAGCCTTCCATCCTTTCGAGGTGGACCCAAATGAGGACCCAAATTGTTGGGGGAAATATGCTGACTCTGTAAACCCTTAGAGAGGGCTGTGAAGCACTGTGAAGCAGTACATAAGTCTAAGTGGTATTGCTATTGCTATATGCATTATGAAGCAATAATGGGCTAGCAGTTAGATTAATTTGAACAGTATTGAGGCAGCATTCTGCTAGTCATAATAATTTTCATATAAAACAGATTGGTGTGTGTACGCAGATTATATTACAACACCAGCCTGTTTTCCTTTTTTTTTTTCAATTGGACCATTGCAGAAGCTTCAACATCTGGAAAGTTGCAGATAATTAATAGGTAGTCCACTTTACCTAACCATTTGCAGCTGTTGCATTATTTTAGGAGAAACTGAGTCCTGCATCACTGGAGTTGTTTGTTTTGGCATTCAGGACAGATACTTCCTTTATTAACATGCTGAGATAAATTGAAACATCTGGTTTGGAAGCTTGTTCTGTTTTTCAGGGCAGAAGGTTCCCAAGGGGCAACTATAAGGAGTCCTTTTCAAACTGTGGCTTATGAAGAAGGGAAGAGAATGTGTTAGCTTCCATTCTTGAAATTCACCAATTGTGACAGATTATCTATTGGAGTTCCACAGAGCCCAGTTTGAAAATCACTGAATGAAAAATGCAAAAATGCACCTCATCAGACTCTTTTGTGAACTGCAGTACCTCCCTAAGAGCCAATCATTTTGGCCTATTGGTAGATTTATAGTGCTTAGAGGTTTTAAGAAGCCAAATGGATAACTAAAGCCTTGCAAATGCTTGAGGCACAGATTTTTGTCTTAAAAATCTGTGCCATAAACCTTAAAAATCCCAGCAGCCTTCAATATATAACTCAAAATCTAATGAGGTCCAAGCCAACTACAGTTGTAAAACTCTGCTATATTAGAACCACATCTCACAGTATGTCCTGCAAACAAGGCATTGTGACTGTCAGGATGTGTGCTTCCCATGATAGCTGCTTTTACACGGATTCTGAGGTAATTCAGTATTTCCTTGATAGAAATGATTAATTCGGCTTCCACAGTGTGTATCATCTGTCAAACTTTAGACACTTACGAAACACTTCAATTTGCTTTCTGCTTACTTTCTGGATTGTTGAGCACTCCATATGATAACTGAAATTAAGTGGCCATATAGCTTAGTTCAGTCTTCCTTCATGAAAATAAGTAATTTGTGCCCATGATTTCCAGATGCTACAGTAATGAATAGAATAGCAGGAATTACAGTCCAGTCCCGCACAACAGAAAGCTGTTTATGGAACAAGCTGCCTTTTTATAAGGATTATTGTGTTCTTCAGATGAAGATGACCTTTAGAATCCTTCCAGGCCCACCCATTATTTTTGCAAGGTTAGAGTTGTAAGACTGCTGGAATGGCCTGGGAATAGCCCAGACCTTAACCCAATTGAAAATCTATAGAGCCGACTAAAGAAACTTGTTAGTCAGAAGCAACCCAGCAATAAAACCCAGTTAATAGAAGCAATCATTCAATCTTGGTTTCACATTATAACAACTGCAGAACTAAAAGACTTGGTTCACTCCATGGGAAGACGTTGTAAGGCCGTAATTCATGCTAAAGGTTACCCAACTAAGTATTAACTGATGTGATAATTTTTGTATACAGTATCTCATTTTTTCTACGTGTTTCACTTTTCTTCTTTATACAGCAACTGCTATTCTAATAGCAAATCCTTCATAAAAGTTATTGCATTACATTCCTGATTAAATTATCTTTCCATTGATATAGAATTTTATGGTACTACTCCAAAAAAAATGATGTTATTAGCTAGTTTTAGAAAATACACTTTTCCCAAAAGGTTTCCACAATTTTGGCCACTACTGTAATGGTGGGCTACTTGTAAATATAAATGGCAATCTAAAAGAACCCAACTTAAAGCCAACTTACAGAGTTTGTTCTATTATACTCCTTTATTCAGGAGATGAATCGGTAACACTGCTTGAACCAGAGCCAAATCATTCATCTAGTAATACATTCCTTTGCTCTATTTAAGCAAGTAGCTACTAGCACAATTTTTTCCCCAAATCCCCTTTTTATTTCTTCTTTAATAATTACTGCTTTGAGAGCTAATTTAATGCTTTAATCGTCTACTCTCCAGCGTCTGCCTTAAAATTATTTCTTCTTTTACAATATGTTAGGTATTTCTGTCTTTATAAGTCAAATCATTTAAATACCCACCCAGAAAATAAGACCTAGCTTGATTTTTCAGGATGTTTGTAATATAAGCCCTGTCCCCCAAAATCAAACCCAGTTAATCCAAAGATGCTTTTTCAGGAGGCAACTGGACTTTCTAGTATGGTCTTTGAAAATGTTTTGCTTCTTATCCAAGAAGCTTTTTCAGCTCTGACAAGATAGAGGGGAATGGAAGGATTTGCAGACAGCTGTTCATTTGCATCCTTTTAGAGGGTCATTGAAACACTTGGAGGTTTATCTGTATCCTCAGGGTATCTACAGACTTCAAACCTAGTTAAGATCCTGAGCCAGACAGACACATTTAGTACCGTATTCCCCTGAAAATAAGACCTAACTGGAAAATAAGCTCTAATGTATCTTTTGGAGCAAAAATTAATATAAGACCCAGTCTTATTTTTGGGGAAACACAGTATCTGAAATAACCCTACCCTACAGTAATAACCCTACAGTAAGAAGACTGTGTTAAAAAAAATATTGTTATCTACCTTCCGTGGAGTATGCATTCACACAGTGGTAGCTTTCTAAATGGTAGCTTTCTAAATGTATTGGATTACAACTCCGATACACAATTCTGCACGTGAACTCTTGCATGGCCAGCCTAACCTCTTCTTGCTGCTTTCCTGTTTTCCCCAAGGAACTCACATGCTGACTCTTTGACCCGTGCTGCAAAGTACCGATAATGAGCTTGTGGCTGGCCCCTTTTAGCCTTTCCACTTACTAACTAGATCACCACTCTCCTTCTAACAACTTAATTGACCTTTTCCTCTGGCTAGTTATGTAACCATCTTCCTGTTCCCCCTAATCAATTTCCTCAGTCAAAATAGGGAGCAAGTATTACTTCCTCGTTCCCACATGTTTTTGCTGATATAAAAAGCCAAATGTCAGCATTGTGATCGATAATCCTGAGGTTCGTTCTCTGTGTCAGATGGGATGGGGATCCCCAGGGCTATTTATCTGTATACTAAGAACTCCTAAAGATGAATATAAGTCATGCCACAGCTCCCCTGTCTAAGTATACGGGTAGTCCTTGACTTACAACAATTCATTTAGTGACTCTTCAAAGTTACAACAGCACTGGAAAAAAATGACCTATGACCATTTTTCATACTTATGACCATTGCAGCATCCCCATGGTCACATGATCCACATTCAGATGCTTGGCAAGTGGTTCATATTTATGACAGTTGCAGTGTCCTAGGATCATGTGATCAGCTTTTGCGACCTTCTGACAAGCAAGTCAGTGGGGGAAGCCAGATTCACTTAACAACCATGTTACTAACTTGACAAATTCAATGATTCACTTAACAACTTTGGCAAGAAAGGTCCCAAAATGGGGCAAAGTCACTTAACATAAATTTTGGGCTCAATTGTGGTTATAACCTGTGACTTTTATTAAAATATTGCTTTTATTAGTATTATTTTTATAAATAAAACTTTGCTTAATTGCTTTTGTTCTAAGGTCTGTGGGTCATTCTTTCTTGGCTTTTAGCTACATGAGATGGGACGTAATATATGTGCATTAGTCCAACATAGCCTTTTGGGTTAAAAAATTCATTTTGGAGGTTTTGAATCACTATCTTGCTGAAATATCCAACCTATATTTTTATTTTTAATTATCAGAAAGGCAAAGGAAGCCTCTGGGATCTTAGGGCAACGTTTTTACAATCGATTACAAAATCCTTCTGTCCACTTAAGAGAATTGAGCCTGAAGGCATAACTTTGTCATAATTCCACTCCTATGTTTAGGGCAGATATCAAATGATAGTCCTCTCTGCATGTCAATATGAAGCCACTGGGAAGAGTCATCGGGGATGTCAGGCTGGATGCCACCTCTGTGTGGATGACATGTTTCTCTTTTCCATGTTTATCATGTCTGTTGGTTCTTTAGTGGACTGCTGCTAGGGCCATATTGCAGACTGGATGAAAAGTAACAGGCTTAAACTGAATCCAGACAAGATACTATGATTTTGGTATTGGGGGAAACTTTATTCATATGAATGGGACTACATCTGCACTTAACGCAGCTTCTTTTCTCTTGAAGAAACCTACTTAGTTTGGCGGATTTTCTTAGATCCAGCGCTGTTCTTCAAATGTCAAATCAACACAGAGTGTATATTTGCAATTTTGAATTACTTGCCATCGGTGTCACTTTCCAGAAAGGCCAATTCTGGTTACATTACCTATGTAGTGGTTACCTCCTTCCTAGATTATTATATTTTGGTGAAACTAACCATTAGAAAAAAAACAGATATTACTGTTCATTGCGTTCAGAATGTAGCTGTATGGTTCCTTCCTGAGCCTTCAAGGTAATGTTCAATCTCTTTTTCAAATTTATATGTCAGAGCACCCTAAATTTAATCTAAAATTCTTCAGGCTACCATTGCAGTTTTAGCAAAACACCTGTGTGCTCTGACATAAATCTGAAAAACAGATTCAACATTAACTATTCTAAAGGAACAACCTCTCCCATATGTATAAGTTAGGCACTGATAATAATATTATGAATGCCTTTTGGAATTTGAATTACTAAAACAATTTATTCATGTATTATATGATATTCTTATTTATGGATCTTATATCAGCCACCCTGAGTCTTTGGAGAGGGGCGGCATATAAATTGAATTAATTAAATTAAATTAAATTAAATATTGTGCTTTCTGATTTTTAAGTATACTTTATATTCTATGATTTATTTTTATGCTTTTCTGTACAGTATCTGATAGGCAAATTAAATTAGAAAAGATCAGACCACTGCTCACTCAGTGCTCAGGGAGCTAGAGGAGATCCTGCTCCTATATGTTGATTGCTCAAAATTAATATTTACCGTAGCATGTTTCAGTATCTTACCTTTTATTTATACTGGAGGAAAAGCTATTGAAGCAGTGCCAAACAGATTATGTTTGTCCATCAGGGAGACAAGATAAAAATCATTGGCCATGTAACTTCCCCCTACCTCCATATTAAGCCCGTGTGAAGGGAAAATGAAGGGATTAGCACTGCGGAAGCAATGTGATTTAGTTAGCAGAAGTAAAGCACTTACCGTATTTTTCGGAGTATAAGACGCACCTTTTTCCCCCCAAAAAAGAGGGTGGAAATCTGGGTGCGTCTTATATCTGAATGTAGCCCTGCCCAGCTTCTCCAACGGAGGTTTCAGAGGTTGAAAAAAAGCATCAGAAACAGAGGTTCAGAAAAGAAACCCACAAACAGAGTTTCAGAGGCTTTTTTTTCTGAAGCTCTGTTTTGGACGCTTTCAGAGGCAGGAAAAACAGTTTTTTCTGAAACAGAGTTTCAGAAGTTTCAGAGGCAGAAAAAAAAGCAAGGCACAGAACTCACAACCAAGGAACCTGTTGCTAAAATTCACCTCTGGGAACAGCTGATTGGGGGTATTTCGGGAGGCTGATCCACCTGCCAATCATCTTTTTTCTTATTTTCCTCCCCAATAACTAAGGTGCGTTTTATATTCCGGTGCATCATATACTCCGAAAAATACGGTACTCACTTTGCCTCAATCCCAGTTTGATCAGTTCTGAACCACTTCTATCCAGTGCTGTAGCATATGAAAGTGAGTTTAATCTAGTGATTAGGCTAGAAGGCCAGAGACCATGAGTTCAAGTCGCACCTTAGCCATGACAGCCAGCCGGGTGACTTTGGGCCAGTCACTCTCAGCCCAACCCATCTCATAGGGTGGTTGTCGTGGGGAAAATAGGAGGTGTGTGTGCTGAATATCTTTACCATCTTGAATTATTTGTATAAATAATAAAGGTGGGATAAAAAATATAAAATAAAATAAAACATTTGCTGAAAGAGGAAGTAAGGTCCATCTCCTCTGCAGTGTTTACCAAGCAGTATGATGGAAAATATGGTGATAAATTTAATTATAGAGATGTTGATTTACTCATGTTATTAACCAGAGTTAGTCAAATTGGGATGGTCTATAAACATTGTCAGATAAATGTGGTTTTCAAAAATTCTGTTTTAGTTTTACGCTATGCTGCTGCAGTAAACTCTTTTGGATTGTTGCAGATTTTTGTTGTGTTTGTTAGTGGTGAATGTTGTTACTATCATGAAATTAAAATCACAGAGAAATAACCAATACCCAGAAAGCCAACAGAAAAGCTACCATTCTGGGAAAAAGATTGATTTAAAACAACAACCACCAACAAAAACTATTCTTATGCATTAAAGGTATACAATATTATATGACATGGGTGGCCATATGAGAGAGAGGGTGGGAGGGAGGGAGGGAAGAAGGAAGAGAGGAAATTAATTTGATTCCTGCGAGAATAAATCAATATTCCCCTAGCACTGAAAATATCACGTTGTAGATATTTTTCAGCTTTCGTGTGGAAACAATTCAGAGCCAGTATATTCACTTGGAAGAAACTTGGATACATATAATAGGCTCAAGTTCATTTAGTAGAAACATCCTGAAAAACATTATACTTTCAGCTAACAAAATGTCAATCATCTCTATTCACAGGTGTACCGTTCCCCAAAAACTTCCTCCAGATCTGCAAAAAGATCCTGTGCAGGCTATTTCGGGTGTTTGTACACGTTTACATTCATCACTTTGACCGCATCATAATCATGGGGGCTGAGGCCCACGTCAATACCTGTTACAAGCACTTTTATTATTTTGTCACAGAGCTCAACCTCATAGACCGTAAGGAACTAGAACCTTTGGTAAGTATTTTATCTCTGTTCAGGTGTTTAAAAGAAAAACCCTCAGATTTTTTTCCCCCTTATATTTATCTGATTCTTCTGCTTAAATTGTGTCTCTATGTGTTCATGCCCTCTCTAATAAGAAAAAAAATCACACATTTTGGAAAGATTTTAAAACTGTCTTGCAAGTTTTCATAATTTGAAGAAAATCAGATTAATTACTGGCTGTCTTTTAAAAAAACTGTTTTTGCGTGTGTAAATAATTTTTGCAATAGTTATTCATATTTTTTTCTTTTGGTTTTACCAAACTCATCCTGGCCTCTGGACTATACATTGTGATATAATTCTTTACAGCTAAGAATGGTCTCTGATGCTACGAATTCATAACTAAGACAATTATCTAGAATGCAGCAAATTATCATCCTTAAAGGATCCTGGATAGCAAAACTGATAGGACTTCCAGCTAGTAGAGACCTTTGTAGTGAGAACAAGATCCTGGACAAGACAGATCAATTGTCTTCCACAGTATAAAGTAATTTTCTACCTTATGGAGCTTATACAAATCTGCTATCTTGCATAACATAACATGCTAAAGTATTTTAAGTTTCTGTAATTATATTTGTTTGGCTGTTATGTTCTGTTGCCTCATTTCTGTTCAGCAGAATTTACAGATAGTCTTTGAACCCAAATTTCTGCTATTTGTTAAGTGAGTTTTGTCCCATTTTATGACCTTTCTTGCCACAATTGTTAAGTGAATTTCTGCAGATGTTAAGTTGGTAACACGGTTATTAAATGAATCTGGTATCTCCATTGACTTTGCTTGTCAGAAGATTGCAAAAGGTGATCAGATGACCCTGGAGCAATGCAACGGTCATAAATATGAGTCAGTTGCCAAGCAACTGAATTTTATATATAACTTTATTTACGGTCACAGACCAAAATGCAAGCATAACTACAGAAAAACATAGAGAAAGCAACATCACGAACAGCCGGCCACCAGGAGCCCCGGCTGAGGGGGGGCCACAGCGCTCTCTAATGGTTACGGCTCTTAAAAAAAATTTTGAGACCTGAGAGGTAGTGTATGAGGAGCCATCCCCTAAACAGTACAAGGCCAAATCACTAGCATTGGGCCCACAGAGATCTGTCTCTAAGAGGGACATCAAATTATTCCTGCCTACGTTGTACATTGGGCAGTGTAGAAGGACGTGCTCCATGGTCTCGACCTCCGCTCTACCACAGGGACATAGCCGCTCGCCCATCGGGAGCCTCTTGAATCGTCTGTCCAGCAATGGCAACTGAATTTTAATTACGTGACCATGGGGATGCTGCAACAGTCATAAATATGAAAAATGGTCATAAGTCACTTTTTTCAGTGCCATTGTAACTTTGAACAGTCACTAAATGAACTGTTGTAAATTGAGGACTACCTGTACTGGGCCTGTACAAGCGTTTTGCATCAAGTGATAAAATTAATGTGATTTTATCACTTCCCCTTGTTAACTTTGGATACTTTCTGTTAATATTCTTAGGATCCTTTTTACCTCTCTGTGACTAAATTTAATTAGCCGTGGAATAGGTAGTCATTCCAGAACTGAACTGATCGTATTAAAGTCAAATAATTTATTTTATTTTCAAACTCAAGAAGAATCAGTATTTCTTATATATCAGTGTGAAAAAAAAAATTCTACATATCATCTTAAGTGAAATATGGCGAAAACAGAAGAAATTCCCCTCGTGTGAGTATTTTAGCTTTTAACTCAATCAGCTTTAAATTGCATGTTGCATTCTGCAGATTATATTAGATTAAAGGTTGCTTGGTTATCTGTAATTACAGTAATTTAAGTCATATTTGCAGAACAGTTGGGAAACAAGGAGTCATTGGAAAGCAGACTCTTACTTTGTTGCCAAACTATTTGAGCAGTTAACTTCATATGTTTGATGAAAGAAAAACTTTAAACAATATCCCCTTGTTTGTGGGCATTTTATCATTCCAGAGAGCCTGAGAATGTAAACTTAATATGTATGCTCAGTCCGTACTTTGAAACTTTACATTTGAATCTGAAAGTTCAGGCAACTGTTAAATTCTCAGGCCCAGGCAAACATTTGGGCCTGAGAATTTCAGGGTTTATTTTATTTATAGCCTACTTTTGATGCCTGGCAAGTAATTAAAGATAGAGCTGCCATTTTAGTAATACGTTGGATACTCCATCTAGCCTTGAGATTTGATCTAATATTATTTCCTACTCACTGCTGAGCTGTTGGCCTACTATCATTAGTGTCTCCTTGTAGTGCTTCTTTCATGAAAATAAATCTTTATGAGAACCTGCTGTTCGCTTATAGACATTCCATGGTTTAAGAATTATACCCCGCCACGCTTCTGATCGTGTTTAGAGTGTGCACATAAAGGTAGTCCTTGACTTAACAACAATTTGTTTAATGACCGAAGTTACAACGGCCTTGAAAAAAATGACTTATGATCATTTTTTTATGCTTACAATTATTGCAGCCTCCCCATGGTCATGTGATCAAAATTGGGACGCTTGGCAACTGCCATGTATTTATGACAGTTGCAGTGTTCCAGAGTCGTGCGACTACCTTTTGCAACCTTCTGACAAGCAAAGTCAATGGGGAAGCCAGATTCACTTAACAACCGTGTTACTAACTTAATAACTGCAGTGATTCACTTAACAACTGTGGGAAGGACGGTTGTAAAATGGGGCAAAATTCTGTTGTGGCCTGTCAGCAGCCTGTGCAGCTAGTAGCTGATTCCAACAGTGAGGAGGCTAGTGTGGTGCTGAGCCAGCAGCCTGTGCAGCTGGTACTTGAATCAGACAATGAGGGGGCTGGAGAAGATATGGTGCCAGAGGCAGGGATTGAACCAGGGCCTTCAGAACCTCCAGAAACTCCCATAAGTGAAGAGGAAGAAGAGGAGGAGCCTCTTCTCAATGCACGGGTGCACAGAGCTGCCAAAAGGCAGAAGTGGATCCTCAGGAGGAGGTCTCCTCGAAAGTAAGGCTTGGAGCTAATTGGCTACTCCCCTAGCCTATTTAAGGAGGAAAGCCGACTGAAGCAATTTTCAGGGAACAACTTCGTTCACTCTCTTTCACGTCCTGATCTTAGTTTTCTTATCAGTTTCCTGCAAATTGCTTCTGGGCTTTCTGCCAACCATAGTAAGATTACGATTATTTATTCTTTGGATTCTTGTAGGCTGTTAAGAAAGCTAATTAACAGCCTTTATTTTTTATTTTATTTTTATTTATTTTATTTGTTTGATTTTTATACCGCCCTTCTCCAGCAGGACTCAGGGCGGTGAACAGCCAAGTTAAAACATAAACATATTTGAAAAAGATTGATTTAATTTAGTAAACTAAGGTTTGTACAGACTTTGTGTGTGCTGTGTTCTTTGGGGTCTGTAGCTGGGCAGAACAAATTCAGTTAAGAACTGTCTTAAGAAATTTTGGGCTCAGTTGGGGTTGTAAGTCAAGGACTACCTGTATACCAGTTTAGTAGCAGAAGGTATTTATGACCCACAGGCACACTTCTCTCCATAACTGTTGTGCAAGGAATGTAGTGGCTTTGAAACTATGGCCAGGCAGATTCTCTAGCATTTCAGGGAGTGATTTCTACATAGAAAAACAAAAGGAAGAAAATTTGCCATTGCTGTTGAATTATTGTATCATGTATTGCTAGAATGAAAACTCTAACAATAAAGGATATGAAATAGTTTGTGATTACAGGGAAAACCAAGGCACGGAAAAGACTTTCCATGACATGGTATATGAAATTTAAAACATAATCTTCAGGATTGCTAAGCAGTTCTCCAAGGCAGCCTACATAGTGTTGTAATTAAAAAACATTAGTTGTATTGCGAGAAAGTCCCTGATTCAAATTTTAGCTTGGCCGTAAAGGCCTAAGAATTTCTTTTGTTGGCTGGCAATCACTTTATCACTACAGTGATAGAGCTGTAATGATTGTGAAAGTAATTCTGAAATAGATATGAGCAAATTCTTTATCTTTCAGCTGATATATGATATCTTCCAAATGCTTTGAAGATTTTAGAAGAAGGTTTATAGACACAGAATTTGTTACTGTATGATTTGTAACTGAAAGAGATGGTCAGTGAACTATAATTTCAAACATCCTTCTCTTTTGGCCACAAAGAGATAATATTTCCCATTCCTGCTGCATGTTTCTGAACATGGCAAAAAGATTTGCAACTCTGTACTCTGCTACACATATTCTAAATTGACATCTTTTCAACAAAGAGTATATGGGGTTGGAGCAGGGGTGAAATTCAGCAGGTTCCTATTGGATCATGCGATTGCATGAAGCCCCGCCCACCCACGTGGACGTCATGACGTCCCTTTTTTGCGACGATTTTCAGTCTCTCTGCATGTGCAGAAGGCTTTGAACATATGCGGATGATGCGCACATTTGCGAACCGGTAGGGAAGGTAAGTGAATTTCACCCCTGGGTTGGAGCTACCTTGTCCTACAATTTGTATGGAGACTTGCCTCAATTCTCCATGAAGCCTCAATTGTAGCATTCCATGCATTAAAAATAAGCTTCAGTTCAATTTCCAGGCAGTATCTGACTAAAGTGAAACATTTAGCATTTCTCCATTAATGTTTACTTAACCATCTGTTCATGTCTCTGCATGGTTAAAAGCTCAGACTTACTGTTATGGAAAAGCCAGCAGTGTAGATTTCATAATAAATGGGCTAACTATTAAGTTGACGTTTTGCAGTACAGCACTAGATCTTGAAATGTAAGGGGTGGGCGGACTTGTTTCACACTTAATAAATAGCTTTGTGTCTATAGCCAAGAAATTAATCTGCTGTTTGGCCTTTATAGGCACTAAATTGTTTAAAGAAGGAGGGGGGAAAATTTGCTTCGGCTTTGGAATTGCAAACATTTGCAAGCCTACGCAATCTTTTCATTTCAGCCTCTGTAGTCCAAGCTATTACATTCTCCCTCTTTTCCATGTTTGCCATTCAGATATACAGTGTTTCCCCAAAAATAAGACCCTGTCTTATATTTTTTTGAACCCCAAAATAAGCGCTTGACCTTATTTTCGGGGAGGTCTTATTATTTTGCGGTGCGTGGAGCAAGATGGGGCTCCTCTTGCTGTCTTACCTGATTTCCAGCTCTGCGTTTAAATATTTTCAGGGAGGACTTATTTTCGAGGGGAGGCTTATTTTAGCGCATGCACTCAAAAGCCCGATTGGGCTTATTATCAGGGGATGTCTTATTTTCGGGAAAACAGGGTAGTCCTAATTTTGGATGAAGTAGAATTGGGTTAGAAATTAAAAGGGCCAGGTTTTATGATAAATATTTAATTTGAAGGCCAAGCACTTGAGTGATGATACAACTGAATACATATGGGATATATACCATATTACAACAAAGCTTTCAAATGTGTGATATGTTAGCAGGCTGTTCTGTGGCAAGAATAAAGGGTCTTCTATGCTGTATCTTTGCATATGTCAGTATGCAAAATCTATAGCATAGAAGAAGTAACTATATGTACAGACATTCAGCCTTAATGACCCATCTGTATTTTTTCCCCTTTTGAAATTTCCCAATTTTTTTCTCTTGACAAAAAATAGGTCTCAAAATGCCTGTCTGCTGGGAATGGGGGTGGAGGGGAAGACCAGCTTGGAAAGAAATTGCAATCCAAAAGATGGGGTTTTAAACCCTTCCTCCTACTGATATCTTCCCTCCAAATCACAATTATCCTAAAAATAAATTGGTAATCCACCCTGAAGGATCAAAGTTTACACTGTAATCCTAATGTTCCAGTTTAGATACTCCAAAGCAGGGTCCCCAATCTTTTGGTTCTGCAGACCAGCGGTGGTGGCTTCGGCGATTTCGGTGGTGGGTGTGGAATGATTTCGCATGTGCAGTCTAAATCCTGTGCATACACAAATAAAGCTTTGCATGCTGGTTCCCAACCGGCCATGACTCAGTAGCGAGCTGGGGATTGGGGAACCCTGCCCTAGAGACACATGAACATACCTATTCCAGTGTGCACTTCTCTTTCTTTTGATGGAACGTACCAGTTAACTACTTAGCAGGAAGGCAAACAAAATCCAGAAATTCCTGTTTTGTCTGTAATTCCCTCCGGTTTACTCTTTCCAGAAACTCCTATTGGCTTCAAACAAGCAAACAAACAAGTGGGGCGGGGGAGAGATTTTCTCGTTCCCAAGTATTTATATGTTCTTCTAGACAAAATGGAAGGAGGATTTTGCATTTTCCAGAGCCTTTTATCTTTCAGAATAAATGATTACCATCCATGCATATTGATCTTGAACATTAGAAAGAATAAACAGGAGTGAAAATGTTGGAAATTAACACAAACAAGCCTGCTGTGGAATTTGAAGAGAAAAGTAGAAGAGTGTGTGGATTTATAATCTACTACATAGGTGGTTATTGATCTTTCATACCTTCCTTTACTTTCCAGAAAGAGATGACAACCCGGATGTGTCACTGAAGAACCGTAGCTGTATGGAGGAGAGAAAAAGAAAAGAAGAAGCAATATCCTGCTAACTGAAGAAAAGCTAGAAGACATATCAGTCCTGTGTAGGCCAGGGCTTGCCTTCTTATTCTTAAACAGCAGGAAAGTTAGAAAGAGAAGATTATTGCTTTCACACACACTTGGCACCAATAAGTACATTAACCACGTTGCTAAGTACTCCCCTGGAACATTGTGGATAACCTGTAAAGGAAGAAAGGAAGAAAAAAAAAGCTTTTTTTAAATTATTATTTGCATAGACCCTGAGTGATTGAGAAGGAGTTCCAAATCAATCCCAACTTCCTGTTCTTACAACTTTACTACAGTTGTGCTTTCTAACCTTCATTTTGATACTGACATTAAGTCACTAAACTGTGATGGTATTATTGCACAGGCAGCCTATATGAAAAGCCTTAGCGATAGCATGTTCCTTTTCATTTCTTCAAATAAGGATAGGAAATAAGTCACTTGGTACTTAAAAATGTTGAATGTGTACTTGACCAAGGCCTGAAACATCTATTTTAGAATATAGGCAGGGAAGAAGTTAAGGAGCCAGTTGAATGGACAAAATGTTTTTTTTCCATTTATAACTGGCATGGCTGCTTACCCAGATATTGGCTTTTGAAACACTTCCAACTGTCCATATGCATCTCATTGGTTTTCTTTACAGCTGTCTACATGGGCTGCCATATGAGGTTACCAGTTTGCATCTTAGCAGCAAGAACCACAATGCCCAAATCCTTGGGATCACTAATAAAAACAGTCCCTTTGACAGTGAGTTCTAACATAACTGGCTGCTCATGTGAAGGACACATCTGTTTTCCAGGCACACGCCATATAAAAAGTCATGTTCCATCTTTGCATTTGCATGAATGATGACCGAGACAAAAATCCATTGATGTGCAGGCCAAACAATTTGTATTCTTATTTGGAAAAAAGGAGTGATTTGCATCTCTGCCCAAATATATTTGTGTGCATAAAAACAAGGGGAAGATGGCTCCGGGAGAATCCGGAAGAGAAAAACCTCCATGTGATGGGAAAAGGCCAGGTAGTACAAGAAATAAAAAGTCCCATCTATTGACACAAAAAGCATCTACTTAGATTCATTTCCTAGACTTATTGAAACTAGAGTGACTGCAGGACTCTTCAGAGTGCTAAGTTCAACGTGCAAATACACAGAGCAAGTAAAACCGCTAGACTTTATATTTCATATTGTGATCATATCTATGCAGCTTTCTAGACTGTCTTTTTATGTTTTTCCACATTTCCTGGTAAATACACTGAACTACCACTGTGCCTCAATTAATATATGTCTTTTACTTAATTGCTTTTCTTTTTGACAATTATTGTACCTATCCAGAAATTGATGAACTTGTGTAATTATAAATGGTGTAAATCCGGAGCTGGTATAAAGAACATGTACAATTAAGATGGTTTTTAAAACATTAGAACTGTAAAATTAGAACTTTTTTGGAGATTATTCATAATCAATGCACTTGTAAGAGATCTGTAGTCTATGAATTGTACATACAGATAATTGGAATACACCCACATACACAGTAAGTGCTTCTCATTGCTTCCTAGTCATTTTTAGTTTTTCTCTTAATTTGAAAAACAAACATATTGTTAAGCAAAAATGATTATTAGGATGAAAATGGAATTAGAAATTCTAGTTTTATTTCTTTCAATATGTGATAAAAATTCTTCCACAATTTAATAAATAGCAAATTGTCCAATAGGATATTCCAAAATTAATATTGGTGATTTCACTGCCGAAAAATATCCATAATTAAATCATTAAAGAGCTTTTTTTACTGATGAAGTTTTATCTTCTTTAAGAAGATAAGAATATAAGGGGAACAATAGTGTATTTGTGTGGTACATTTTCTCTTTTAATGTTATAATTTTAGAGTTGGTTCTAGAATTTAGAGTTTATATGTCTTCCTTCAGGCCTTGACATTTTTGCTGACCCTATGCAATCTGTTCTTCCTGAGCTGTTCCAAAATCAATATTAGAACATAATATAAATAAAATTTATAAATGTAGGTACATTGAGTGTATTAGCCACAAATAATAATATAACTGAATGATGCTGGTGATTGATTTATAGGAATTTGTAAGAATTTATTTTTTTATATTGATATATTCTTACAAGAATTTAACACCAACTTTAACACGAATCTGAACCAGGACTTCAAGGTTATTTATATTGAATTACAAATTCTAGCATCCAGGATTTGTTCGTTTTAGTGATGTGTCCTAAATTAAGATACAAAATAAGCCACCTAAAAGTCAGGGAAATTTTTTCTTGAGTGCCACACGTATGCTCAGCAGCAAAGAATAAATGAACTGCCTTCTGAAATAGATGCTAGTCTAAATTGGTTCTTTTTTTGCTTGTTTGTTATGTTTTAGTTTCTTCCTTTATGTCTGTCCATTTTTGGTTTCAAATTCTGAAGTTACATGATCCTTCTGCTCTTTGCTGTAATATCACAGAATCAGTTTTCCTGCGATGAGTTCAAAAGAGAAATTTATAGCAAGGGTGCTTCCACTATTATTCTATATGTAGTTTTTATAAAACATGGAGACCAATATATCCAGTCTTTCTAATGTTTGGTTGTGTTTTGTTTGGTTTTTTGCTATATCAAGAACCTTTAAATTGGATACCTTGGGGATTGCTTCTCCTTATCTGGGACTTAACAGTAACTTAATAATAGTTTCAGTAGATTATTTTGAAGAAATTAAACAAGAGGAGCCAATATAGAGATCAGAACCACATTCTGTTTGATGGAGGAATAGGATGATTACAGTTAAATGAAGCAATAACCAGCAGATCTGTGTTAATCTATATTGCACTCAGTGACCAAACTCTAAATCCTTACTCAGAAAAAGCAAAGAACACAGTTTGACTTCTATAATTTGAAGAGACAGAGAATATGTGTGTTTGAAACTGGAAATGTATTTTCAAATAAAACAAAAATCAGGGTTCAAGCCACTCACCCCAATATTTCAGAGCTTTGCCTATCTTGCACAGAATGAGATAAAACTGATGAATCTCATCTGAGAGATCTAAACTAAGCTAAAGCTCTGTCATCCTGAGGTATCCCTCAGACAATGTTGCATTACAGTTGTCAAAAGAACCATACTTTTAGGAGTTGCAATCCAAACACTTGAGAGTACCAGATGTAGGCACAGCTAGTATGGAAGAAAACAATCCAGCTGATGGCATAATTAAATGAAAACTAGTTAAGAGCTATCATAGTCAGTGAAAAGTGCGAACATGGGCAATGGGCTGGATTTATTATTTATATAGGAATCTCTAGTGAATCACACACATTTGGGAACAGCCTAACATTGACTGTGTACATTTCCAGCAAAAGTTATATTTTCCACATATAGTATTAAAGAGGAAAATGTTTCATCAAAATTAGCTGATGACAAGTAAATCATGAAGCTATTTTGAAGTATCAAACACAGACAAAAATGTAGTATTTGTAGGCTTAACTACCTGTAAGTCTAGCTCAACAAAACCAAAAATACAGTTTTTTCTGCAGTTCAAATATTTCTATTTTGAAAGAAACTCAATTTTATACTGCAAGAGGTTTTTTAAAATGCAGTTATGCTTTTTGTCTGATCTGGGATGGTGCGGGGGTTGGGAGGAAGATTTCCCAGCTAGTTTGGAGAGAACCTGTGAATTTATTTCCAAGTGTTTAATGTAAACTTATGTTTTCAGTATTGCATAATTAAACTTTTTACTTTGGCCACATACATTGAATTCAAAAATACAGGCCTTAGAAATGTCAAAGCCAATACATTTATAGAACAATGTGTATGTGTATGTGATTTAAATTTTAAAAATCAACTGTTTGATGAGATTTGTGGTGTCAGTGAAATAAAATGAGTTTTCAAATGGGTTAATAACATTGTTTGTAATACTGTGTTGATCCTGATTCATGATTTTAACCTATGCACCAAATAAAGAAAAAACTAGGCCCTGTATGTGGTTTATAAAAAATCCCATAAACAAATCAAATGTGATTACAACAGTTTGCCTTCCATAAATGACGTTTCCCCAATTTATGGTTCTCATAAACTCTAAATCATACCAGCTTTGTTTTCTTTAATAAAAATATATGCATTTGGTGCTATCTCAACTGGGCAAAGTAACTAGCTTTAAAAAAAAATCCAGATTTTTTTTAAAAAGTGTCCTTGATTTTTTAAAAATATCTGGAATTATCAAAAAGGTAGGAGAGACATATGGTACACATATCTAATAACAGCTCATTCACCTTGATGAATTTGTTTCTGGAAATCCTGTAAAATAGAGAAAAATGTTCAAATTACTCCAAGCAGTCCTCATATAAAAAAGAAAAAATAGCTTAAATCCTACAAGTGTACCTTCTGGATATTTTACTCAAGAGAGTGACCAAAACTCTGTATTTGCATATTAGGTTTCAAAAAAATCAAAAGCTGGCAAAGCCCAAGCATCCAGCACTACTTTCATTTCCAGAAATGCCCGTTGGACACAGGTGGATTCCATGAAGTCAATGAGTAGCTCCAGAGATGTGCTTCCATTTGCATAGGGAGAAAAAACACCCAGGTAGTGTAGAAGATAACGAAGAGGCCTAATAAATGAGTGATAATTATAACTGTGATGGTATGGTCTGTGAATGGACAAGGCCCCCCTGGGCTTTTAAAATGGTGCCATCAACTTTAAATGTTGAGGGAGCCCTCAAGATATTCCTCCAGCTGGATTAGCTAGAAGCCCCCTGGAAACATGGCCATCAAATAGCAGTAATTGGCTTTCCACCAAATTCTTCAAATTGTGGCCCATTTAAGCACTGCTTTTTATCTCTTTTTCTATTTTCATTTTACTGTTTGCTTACCTCATAATTTGCTTTTTTCCTTATTTTCAATTCAATTGTACTTATTACTATTCCTTTCTGATCTTGCCATGGTTGCTAGATGTTTAGTCTGGTTTTTTTAAAAAAAAAATTCAAATCATGCTTTGATAATTCAAACTGCCTAAGAACTTATGACTTCCTGCAGGTTTTGAGGCGTTCTCACTTGAGGCTTTGCTTATAGATCACACTCCTTGGAGCTGATCTATTGTACAGGCCAAAAGGTTCAGTGGAGACCAGTCTACCTTAATTAGTCTGTGCATCTGTTTTAAGTCAATATTGTAACATTTTATTAAATTGACACCTTTAATGAGATTTATATTTAGTAACTAGTAGCAAGGAACCCAATGTATTCTCTTGTAGCAAGGAACAAGGACACCTGCTACACTATGAAATAGCCATGATTCATAATGACAAGACAGTTCTTTCATTAACTGCTTCCCCATTTAACTCTACTATTGGTTAATCAGTTTTCTAAGGAACTAAGCTTACATTTTACAATGGAAAGCTTAGAGTTCCATTTAAAAAGAAGCAGTGGTTAATTTAGAGTAGGTGTCATGCTGATTAAAACTGGATAACTGGACTGTTTACATTGCAAAAATTCTAACAAGTCTTCTGGGCTGTAAAATTCAGACCCAGTTTCTTAAATTCCCACAGTCCTGCTCATTGAAAAAAAAATTGATACTCATAATCATCTGGTTATTTGAGAATGCAGATACCTGGATCTTATGACAGCAAGAAAGTTGCTATACTATATCTTTTATAATACTTGCAATAAGAGATAATAATGGACATCTTATCATTAATTCCACTAATGGAGACTGGTTCATACCTTTATTACCAAAAGTTACTGCTGCAGTTATATATGCTTTGTTAAATACATGCATTATCTATTAGTATTGTAAAAACATGTAGTACCTGTGGGGGGAAGGTCATCCACTATAAGACTTTTTCACATGATGATGTGCATAAAAACCTCGGGAAAGACCAGCTTCTGGAAATCAATTCTGCTTTGTATTAAATAACTTGGATTCTGAAGCCATCGTCCCAAGATTCACACTGTATGCTATTGTAGGAAGTTAGCACCCACCCCTTTCCTGGAAGAATGAAATATTTTAGGAAATATTAAAAAGGCAGAATATTATGTTCCCCTGGTTGAGAAATGGAGAAACATGTTTTAAAGACAAAGCAACTCCCACCTTCCTGCCTCCCCCCTTTTGTTAATGGGCCAGAGGCAGAAACTCAATCTTTGACGATAGGACCCATCTGCAATACAATAGCAACAGAAACTAACACAGTGGGACCCATCTAGGACAGAAACTCACCACATGGCACCTGGGAAGATTACATCAGCCAGCAAGACTAGCTAAGACCCCCACCTCCTGGGAGTCTGACAACCAATTGGGATACTCTTTTGGGGTCCCAGGAAGTTCAAAGCCAGAGAAAGCATAAAACCTGGGAACTCGCTGTATCTTGGCCCTTTTCTGTTCAGGAACTCAAGCCATGTGATCCTGTCCATCATTAAACCATCTTTCCAAGCAGTCTCCATGTTTCCAGTGTCTTTTTCCCCACTTGGAGCTGAACCCAGAAGGATATTTCTTCCCACACTATGCCTACCATTAATCTAGAATTGGGTGGAGAATTTTGCCCTTCTCTAATCTTCACATGCCTACTGAAAGGTATGATGAAAAATTGCAACTCATATGGTTGGAAACAAATACATATTCCTGTATGTATATGGGGCACGAAAATCTACATGCGAAGTTTATTGAATAATGTTAAATTCTGATTGCTAAGATTGAGAAAGTGGTCTACAGCAAGGGACGCCCCATCAGCATCAATGAAAATGGCCACTCTGCTCCCTCCCAACCTACAGCAAAGGACCAGACGGTGGCAAACTCAAATCATCCACAATCCCTTGCCCTTGTTTGCAGCCAGAGTTGTGCACAAAAAATAAAGGGGACACACACACCCTGGCATGATTCCCAAAAGCAGCATAAAGTTAGTAATTGATTGTGTGAATAGGTAGAGAACCATCTGAATCTCTCCGGATGCATCATTCCAAAAGGCAGTAATGTGACAGAGGCCTGCTGACTGGTCCCTTAATTCGTTTATATTACTGCTGTTGTTGTTCATTCACTTTGATTCAAGATAAATAGCCCTCTTGGATGCTGGCTGCCAGCTGTGTTTGTTCCAGATCAGAGTTGCTGTCTTAGAGATCTAATATAAGCCATGAGAAATGTCATGTGTGCAATGATGTTGCAACACAAATTATGCAATTTATGAAGTCAGTCACCATTCCATGGACTCCCTTGGTTAGTCAATTGCCTTTTGCAAGAGGATGGCATTGGGGAAAAAAGGTTTCGGCTGTCATGCCTTTTTAATGGGTCTTGCATTTGGGTGAGAAAAGAAACAGATGGAATATAAAACAAGAAACCAAAACAAGGTTTTAAGCCCGCCCTATGATTGAAAGACAAAACACCCAATCCCAGCAAAGCGGAAAGTTCCTTATTAAGAAGCAGAGTGGAAAAGCCGTGGGGGGGGAGGAGAAGATAATGATAGCATTATAGGAAGCCTTGGATTGGACGAGGTGACGCTCTGCGTCTTGACGTCATGGTTAGCGACAGTGCTAGCGACTTGATTAGCCCGCCGGCCGCGCTGCTTCGTTCCATGGACATCCGGGTGTCTGCGAGTGCGTGCGGAGAAGGCGGAGCCTACGAGGCCTGGCTCGGCAGGTGTGCGCGTCTGTATGTGCGGAGGGGCGGGGGGAGGGCGTCGATGGCGGCGGCGGCAGCGACGTCGGTGTTCCTGTCCTCCTTGGCTACTCGGCTTTCCCAGTCGGCTACCGCCCGCACTTACGGGATCTTTTGCAAAGGGCTGACGCGGACCCTCCTCATCTTCTTCGACTTGGCTTGGAAGCTCCGCATCAATTTCCCTTACCTGTACCTCGTGGCTTCGATGATGTTCAACGTCAGGTTACAGGTGAGCTTTTCTTTGGGGGGGGAGGGAGGAGGGAGGAGATAAACCATCACCAGAATAAGAAGGGCTCCCCACATGGGTCAGCCTCTGCCAACTTTGCTCCTTTAAATTTTATATTTTATAAATTTTAAACCTTGCCCAAACGGCTTTATCAGCAAGCTGAGACATTCCTGGACTCCTATCCCAAGCAAAGGTAACCATAGAGACATGAAATCATGGCTTTTAACTGAAATAACCCTGCTTTCTGGGTTTGTGCTGCCTTTTTAACTCGGTTTACTGAGTTGATCCTACCTTGTGGGTTCATCCAGTGTGCTGATTTATTAACCAATTGGAAGGAGCTTGCATACCAGGCGAAGCCCATCCAAAAACAAACCCACGGTTAAATCTCATCAAAGATAACACGTGTGATGTGAATTGTAGCTGCTGAGGATTAAAATGGCCTGGCCTAAATTAGAATGTGGCAAGTCATGCTGCGTGTAATGCTTACCTGTACCTACCTCAAAGGTTTTCTGAATTAACTCTTTATTGCAGATTTTCATGATGTACTGAACCAACAGGTAAGTTCCCTTGGAGAATTTCCTGCTACATCCTGAAGTGGAATTAGATTTTTTGAAAAAAATATTATTAACATGTGTATTCTGCCCAACCCTAGAGATTCAGTGACTAACAACCAAATCAAAACACTTAAGACTATAATGCTAGGGTGCATAAACAGAGGAATAGAATCAAGATCATGTGAAGTGTTAATATTTTATAATGCCTTGGTAAAGCCACACTTGAAATACTGCATTCAGTTTTGGTTGCCATGAGATGTGGAGACTCTAGAAAGAATGCAGAGAAGAGCAACAAAGATGATTAGGGGACTGGAGGCTAAAACATATAAAGAACAGTTGCTGGAATTGGGTAAGTCTAGTTTAATGAAAAAAAGGAGTAGGGTGATACAATAGCAGTGTTCCAATATCTCAGAGGCTACCACAAAGAAGAGGGGGTCAACCTATTCTCCAAAGCACCAGAAGGCAGGACAAGAAGCAATGGATGGAAACTAATCAAGGAGAGAAGCAATCTAAAACTAAGAAGAAATTTCCTGACAGAACAATCAGTGGAACAACTTGCCTTCAGAAGTTGTATTCTTTCTATAATTATCACACAGAGAAATAACAGTAATAATATAAAAGCAGGATGTGACAAAGGGGATATATTACAACCCTCTCTTAATTTCCAAATGGAGAGGACTGGGGTTCAAATCTATTCTCAGCCACAAATACTCTTTGGATAGCTGTGAACCAGGTTTTCTTTCTCAGTCCAGCCTACCTCATAAGGTGGTTGTGGTGAGGGGAAAACAACTAAATGGGGGGGAACATATTGGTTACACTGAGGACAGAAGAAACATGAATTTAATTTTTTTAAAAAACTGGCTGAGGTAGTAAATATAAATAAAGATGTATGCACTCATTTACACACTCATTTAAGTGCTCAGAATTAGGTTTATAAATTTCTTGGTTTAGTCCAAAGGCTAAGAGCAGATCTCAAGACAAAATTGGGGTTCAGATTAAGCTTTTTTGGAAAATAAGAGCCCTCCCTCTGTGAGGCCTTCAGAGTTGTGTTCACCAGTACACTAAGCCACAAAACAGCCAACCCTTGGCTGGCCAATTAGTTTTATGAGTAATTGTGTAATTCTAGAAAATTGGATTGAGTAAATGGATATGAATAATGCAGTTTTGTTTCCTATTGCCAATTTTAAAGTAAGAAAAGCAAATGTCACTCATCTCTGTTCTTGGATTTGAGCTGTGGCTTACCCAAAATTAATAACATAGATGAGTTAATAGTGAACTCTCCTCTCTCCTTCCCAATAAATACATTTTCTGAACTCTTAATTATCATTTGTGCAAAACACATTTTGGTTGAACTTTCCAGGTTACACTGATTTGTTCCCAGTTGGGTGATCCTTAGATGATCTTTTAGAACAGGATTTAAATGCTGTGAATACTAAATATCTCGGATGTAATCCTATGAAAGGATTGATTAACCAGCAAATCAGCAGACAATGTTACTCTAGCTTAATAGGCAATCTGTGGTCTTCAGATGTTATATAATTACACACATGCTTTGACCATGCTTCTGGAACAAGGGTGTCAAACTCTCAGCCCGCAGGCCAGATGCGTCATGCACTGGCCATGCCCACCCCCATTTTAGCAAAGGGGAAAAGTTGTGATGCATCACGTGATGACAATGTGACGACGCGAGTTTGATACCCCTGTACTAGAAGTACTTGTAATTCATAAACATCTGGATTCCTGTAGATTGCCCTACAGTAGATGGTCAAATACTGTCAGTTGGTAAAAGGCAGTTCTGTATATCTTACTGATCTTCCCAATGTTGCTGAACTACTATTTTCTGCATGTTTGTTAACAATTGAAGGCGACAGGTGATACTTTATTTGGGGATATGAAACTTATTACACTGTGCAGATAGAACTCAGTTTCTTAAAATTGATTTCTCTTTTGTCCATATATTTCTCCATAATGTGTTCTTTCTGTGATGAAAATTGTAACCAATTTTTGGGTCTGAAAACAAGCCCCTTAAATCTGGATATGCTTTAATATTTCATTTAATGTGTTTAAGAAAAGATGTTCCAGAATAATTCTGAAGTGTGACACCACAGATCCCTGTGGAGTCTAAACAAGCAATTGTTGGAAGACAATATTCTGGTAGTTATTTTATTGGATAGTAGCAAATGCAGCATTCAACAAAGGGCAAAAATTTTAAATTGCAACACTCTAATTGTAGCATCAAAAATAAAGAGTACTAGAAGAGAGAAAATTAAGTTTTTGAAGTACAATTACCTTGTTTTATAAAAAGTTGGATAGTGCATGCTTATTAATGCCGTAGAATATTCTCTATAAAATAAGGCTCACTCTTCAGTTTATTAGTACTGCCACTACTTACAGGTGGTCCTCGCTTAATGTAGCATTGTTTAGTGACCAAAGTTATGACAATGCTGATCAAGGAGTACTTGCAGTAGGTTCTCATACTTGAAATTGTCACAGTGTTTTCACTATGACATTATTGTGATTCAAACATTGGCAGCAAGGCTTGCTATTAACATCACAACGTCCTGCAGTCATGATTGTCATTAGCAACCTTCACTGCCAGCTTCTGACAAGCCCCCTTTCAATGGAAAAGCCAGCAGGAGATTGCAAAAGGTCATGTGACCATGGGACAATGCAGCTGCATAGGATTTGCCAAGCAACAACTGGAACTGTTGGAATAATTGTAAGTTGGCACGGTCATGTGATGTGCCTTGCAACAGTATTGCTTAACAATGGAGTTACCCAGTGAAGTAAGGAATATTCATATATGTTGCTCTATTTCTTTAGATTCTGATGTGTTTTAATCACATTGAATAAGCCGCTTGGTTTACATACCAGAGTAAGCTAAAATTGAACAGATTTCAGAATAGGTTAGATCAGGGGTCTGCAACCTTAAACACTCAAAGAGCCGTTTGGACCCGTTTCCCACAGAAAACACCGGGAGCCACAAAACCCTTCCCGTGCCTATTTCTTGAGCGGCCACAAAATTAGCATATGTAGTTCAATTAAATGTTCTGTTTTCTTCTGAAACTTTTCTTGGGTTTATCCATGGTTGGCCTACCAGCTCAATAAATCGTGTGCCGGCGGGCGTCACACATTGGCAGCTGTGATGCATATTTTGAGTGACGGAGCCGCAGCAGAGGGGTGAAAGAGTCACATGCGGCTCCAGAGCCACAGGTTGCTTGCCCCTGGGTTAGATCAATTGGAGTGTCTTGTTTTATTGAGCCGTAAAATTTAAAAGGGGGGCTATGGTGGTGTTCTCGTGTAGTTGATGGGTTTTTATTTGCTTAAAGCAGTTCTATGAGATAATGATTTGGGTTTACTTTAAATCTGCATACTGTATTATCTATACATTAACAAATTGATTATAACCAAAATGTATATTTTACATTAAGGGAATGCCCTTAATCATGAATAGTATCAAAATAATATACAGATAGGAAAACATCAACAAACAAAAAAATTAATTAAAAAATATTTAAACCATCCTGTGCTGAAACAGGATAGGAAATAAAAATCATAATTGCATTTGTTGAATCAAATGCAGATTAAATAATATTTTATGGCCTTGGATTCTTTCATCAAATGTTAGTTTAATCTATCCACAGTTCAAAGTAATAACAAACGTATTTGATTCCTCAGATAGGCAGGGGTGATTCCTGCTTATTTTTATGATTGTACATTACACTTTATCGTCCTATCCCACATCAAAGTTTCTGTAATCTAAACAGGTCCCTTAAAATGGTCAACTGGTCAGTTCAGTTACAGACAAAGTTATCAGAATTAATTTTATGATTTTAATGATAAAAGTTTACTTACCTGTGTTTTTATTTTCTCGCAGGTTCATATTGAGATTCATTAAATCATGTCTTATGTTGCAACCAGAAAACATTCCACCATTTGCTTTGGATTGCTACAATGCAGAGCTTTGAGGACAGGGAAATGATGCCTTTCTCTTTTACCTGTACGGCCCCGGAAAAAGATTTGGGACACCATCACCTGCAGCAAAGGACTAACCTAAATCAGCATAAGGAGATCCTTCACTTTCTAAGGGTCCTTTTCTTAGTGAAGAGCTCTCATATGGATAATCATCACTTGCAAAAAGAATCTTTCTCTCTCAAAATTGGGTGCTGCCCTCTGTTTCGAGCTATCCCACTGCCTGATGTTGGTGAAAAAATCTCACCACATTGGAGCAAAGTGATCTCATCCAAGGAATCACTTGGTTCCCTAAAGAAAGATCTCCTGGAGAAGGTCTTTAGTCCCTTCAATAGTACTATAATAACTGGTTGGTTAGAGAGAGCTCATGAATTCATTAGTGAACCAAACAGGTGGAGAACACTTTATACACTTCGCACGTTTTTGACTGTCAGGGCCGCAGAAGCAACAACTTTTAGAACTGGAATTAACGGTTGATGATGAAATGCACCTTGTGTTAACGTGAGATGTTGATTTGCAAGGAATTTCAGTCTTTAGATCTGAAATCCAGCCTGGCTGCTGCATTGGATGAACATCTCGTGTGGCTTTTCGGTGACCAGCATCTGTTTCTCTGATTTACTTTGACCTCGTGTCTTTACCCAGGAACTTTGAATATACAGAAATACTTTCCAGTATAAAATATCCAAGCAAGCATCGTCAGATATCTCAGTGGTTGCTAGCTATATGAGCATTAGCACCTCACATCTCTTGTCATGTAATAGTAAATATAAAAAAAAGCAGAGTTTGGAAATGGTAGTGATTACTGAATCTGAATCTGCTTATTGAATCTTCCTCACTTGTTATTTTTAACATTTTTCAGAAGCTGAGTACTGGGGTGGTTTTATAATACTCTGGACAACCCAAATTTAACCGCATTAGGGAGCTAAACTGGCTCATGGGCCATCAAATTGATTCAATACAACATTCTGGAATCCATTTTGCTATCACTTCTGTGTTAATACCAGCATATTATTGATAGGGTTGAATTTGAACAGTATATGCCTGTGGATTGTTGCCACACGATGCAAGAGCAAACATTTTTCTATGTATTGCACAGGTGTCAAACTTGCGGCATCACGTTGCTGTCACATGACATTTCTCCCCTTCATGGAGCTGGATTGAGTGGCCTGCACGGGACGTATGCGGCCCGCAGGCCACCAGTTTGACACCCCTGATGTATTGCATTCCTACCATGCATATGGAATGTGGGAAGTTTTTCCACTTAATATTTCCTAAAGCATTTCTGAGCCCACCAGAAACATTTTCTATATGAGGCAAGCTGAAAGTTTTAAAGGAAATAAAGAAGTGGAAATGTTACTGAATTATAGTTTATACTTGGTCCAGCAATCCTCATTCTCTTGGGAGATGGGAGTCCAGTCAAACATGCCAAGTAGGTGATCTGAATTGAGGAATGCTGGTTTAGATGTTACAGCATTTTCAGCTGGCCTTTAGGCAATGCAAAACACCCTCAAGATAAAGTTTGTAATGTTCTGAAGGCCTAATCAAGTAGCCTTCTGTAAAATGAGAGTTGGCTGTATTCAGGTGTGTAAGGATAGGCTATGATGCCTTTTTTAGGTACTGTTATAGGATTTAATAAAGAATTATTATGCATGAGGCAAATATTTTAGAGTCAAAAGCCAAAGACCAGGTTTCTATCATATGAAAGGATGAATTTACCTTCTGATGATGAAGGATGTAGTTTCTCCTATAGAATGTTATAGTCTAAAATATATTTACAGTAGCATCAGTACTTAAAAAAAGCTGTGTAGGTATTTCCAGCTACCCAAACTTCAGAATTTGGAAGTGTAACCTGCAGGACCTATGAATCATAAAACGTTGTAGGTGTGCAGTAGTGTTTGCAGTTGTCCTGCTATCTTGTAGCAAGGATAGCGGAACATTATGACCTTTTAAAGATTCACCGCTTTATTATGCAGGTATTCTTGAGACTTTGTGGGCAGCTGATAAAGTGGCTTATGTGCAAAAGTGTGCACGATAAATTCGCTTATAAGATAACCCAGAACACTCTACTGCAAAGCTAAGGTTAGCTCTTTTCCCTCAATAGGTTGCTGTGAATATCCGTTTTAAATGGCAGTGCAATGAAATACGTTAGTGAGGTTAGGATTCCAGAGAACAATGTTCTTCTTTCAAGCCAAGGGGACTTCAACCTAGTTCTTGAACAATTCTTGAATATTTCAAGTTTGCTATTTCTAAAATCTTTTCCACAAGCTTACTGGGGTTGTTTGTGCCCTTCTGATATTTTCCACATGTGACTAATGCATATGCCTAACCACCTAGTGTGGTTTTAAAAAGGGATTTTGATGAGAAAGTTAACACAGCTCTCTTTTAATCAAGTTCCCTACTTTCCTTGTGTGGAATACCTAAAGAACTGAAACATTCCAGCAGAACAGAAGGACATTTGGATTTTGCAATCCATACCAAGATGCACCACAACTTTGCGTAGCTTGATAAAATTAAGATTTGCGTTCAGCCTGGTACTCTGCCATTTGTTTCATATTTTCTATTGGCAAAATTAACATGCTTACAAGCCAGAATCCAGAGATCTTGACTGATAAAGCATGCTTAACGAAATGTCTGCAAGATTATGGCTCTTCTGATTTAAATGTAACTATTGCCTAGGTAAAAAAATCCCCCAAAGTCTGAAAAAGCTTCTATTTATATATTTCAAGGATGAAGTTGAAATTGCCTGAAGATGCCCCATCCATCATTCTGGACTTTGAATTGGACTGTATCTTCCTTTTAGTAAAGTCTGCACTTTATTCTGAAAGAGGGACTTCTTTTCAGATGTTTTTTGCACTAAAGAATTATTTCATCAACAAGCTGATATAGACATTTTAGAAATACTTTGCTAGGAACGGGGTAGGCAGCAGTGTGCACAAAGAAGGCCGTGTTTTTGCAAAAGTCTAAAGTGGCATAACACTTGGACTATAAATGACTTTTGCTGCATCCCTGTGCAAATATTATTGTGTGTTTTGGTACCGAACTGAATACATTGGGCTATAAGGCCACTACTTATAGCCCTTAGCCCTTAAAAACAGCATGATACGAACAGCGTAAGAAATACTTTGTCTTGTTCTAGTCTTATATAGCAAACAAAATATCACTGGCAGGGACTAAGATTGATTACTGTCCATATGTGGATGTTTATATTTTGTGAGATCTGTTTCTTTTTAGAGAAGTTGATGTACCAAAGGTATTGGCATTTGAACTTAAGGAATACAACCCATTACAATCTCCCCTTGTTTTAAACGTTAGTTCTAAAAGACATTGGCCAGTACTCAGCTGTCTTCTGAACAGCCACTGAGGTCCTGTTCAGTTGCTGGACAATACTACAGTGAAGTGGTTGTAGACATGCAAAAATGTTCACATTTACCGATTCTCTTCGGCAGTACTTTTTAAAAAACTGTTAAAACATCACATTTAAACTAGGATTGATGCAAATGCTGCTCTGCCTTACGAATGATTACATTCCTTATTGTGGCCAAAAGGCCAGCACCGTTACTTTATGAAATCAGGCATTATCCGCAAGGATGCGTCCTTTTACACAGCATTTTCACAAGAGAAGCAGTCTCGGTTGATTGTGGCTGATGTTTTCATGATAAAAATGCCTTTATATGGCCTTACATTGAATATGCACCTGTATTCAACTTCACATGTAATGCCAAGATTTGCACACTTGGAATGCTTTGTTTTATCAATAGTCTCCGTTGTAAGATTTTGTTCATATTTACATGGATGTAGAATTCTGCAGAGTTTTCCTCCCCTCTAACATTATAAGAAGATAATGCTGGGGGGAGGGGTGTGTGCTTAGGATGCTGAAACTTCCAAGCCTAAAATAATTTATTGTACGTGAGTATAAAATCTTTATTAGCCCCTCCTCTTGGTTTAAAGAGAGCAAAGATTGCATTTCTAAATCATGGGTGTTCAAATTTTTGGCTTGCCTGGGCCACATTGAATGAAGAATTGTCTTGGGCTGCATATAAAATAATATAATTAATGTATATAAATCACATGTCAAAAATTTACAACCTTGTGGGGCCACATTACTACCTGTCCAGGGTCGCAGGCGGCCTACGGGCCACCAGTTGGACAGGTCTGGACTAAATCTTTTTGTGATGGAATTTGGCAAGTGTAATTTTTTCTACTCCCTCTGGAGGAAGTAAATCCAGCCAACATCCTATTTGCATTCTTCGTATCTGGTGTACTTCCAGGATCCTTATTAAAACCGCTTGAAGTTCTTTGTCAGCTGTACCATGTTGAACTGAATATAGGTTTTACTCTGAATTAGCTGGTACGCTAAAAACTCTTCTAATTATTCAAACCTGGGGGAAGAATTCCCATACACAGAAAATGTATATTAAATTACAATTCTTGAGTTCCTCGATTTCAGTCTGTAGACAAGTTTTGGAAGTATTGCAAGAAGCAGGTTCAGCTTTTTTTTTTTTTCATGTTCTCCACCCAAGTTCCCCCAATCCATGTCAGTTTGGGTGAATTTATGCAATGCATTCCAATTTGATACCTTTCAATGTCTCGTCACTGCAACTGGCTTTGCTCATCCTACAGAACCACGATTTTAATTATGGGTTATTAATGAACCTACCATTGTCTAGACTGGTAAGACTTGTTAATAAATCAAGCTGACTTTACAGGTTGCACACACCCAGAGAATGATTGGGTTGCTAATTTGTGGCTGGGGACTGTACTCGGTTACAAGCTTTGGAATTTGAGGCTGGTTTGAAATCTTCCTAACTAGTAATTAACGTGTGGCTGAAAAACAATCTGAGACCATAAACAGTGGTTTAGAATTAACAATGGTTAGGTTTACAGATAGCAGTAAACTCTGTACTCCTCAGTGCCCATGCTCTCAGACTGACGGGCAATGAGATTCAGTCAACCCATTGTCATCCATTGGCCCTGAGCTTCAGGAGAACCCAGAAGTATCAGTCTGATTAAAGTTACTGAATCCAGCATCTTGCTTACACGATAGCTTTTCAGATTCAAGATTTTGTGTAATCATTGGCTGGGTTGGAACATGCTGAGCCAGGATTTTTAAAATGCTGTTATGTAAGTCAGTGGTCCCCAACCTTTACAGCTTGGCGATCCAGAGTTGTGGGGGGAGAGAGGGGAACCGTCCTGCCACTCGTGCAGGTTGAGCTCTGTGTGTGTGCCGGCCCACCACTTAAACACAAGTCAAACTGCGTGTGTGTGCTGACCAGCTTCCGTAGCCTGGTTCTGAACAGGCCTTAGGGACCCCGATATAACTCATTTTCACATAACGGTTTGTTTGTAACACAAAAGCATGGCAGGTGAACTTACTAGACCCGCAAAGGATCGTTGTCATCTGATGGCTTTGTGGCAGTCCATGCCTTAGTATGAAATGCTGTGGGGGGGGCGTCGCTTCTAAATTCTTAGGATGTTTTAGGTTTTTTTGAGATCTCTAAACCCAGCCATGTTGTTTTCACTGCAACACTAAACTCCTAAATCTGGTGAGGATGTATTTTCTCAGTGGACGTACACTGAGCAAGAGAAGGAGACAATGCAATCATCATCTAAGTTGGAATGTTTTTAATGGAACTTGCCCCCCTTGCTCCAGTGGTTTGAAAAAGAAAACAAATTCTTCCTCTTAACTCCCTTTCAGGGACATTGTGTAGTGTTCACCACCGTTACAAAATATAGTTTAAAACGAAACAAAGTGTTCGGATACAAACCGGGCTACTTTTAAAATACCTCCAGTAGCCTAGACAAATTTAGACACCATCACCATCAAACGTTTTTTAAAAGTCCTCGCACCCCAAAACCCTCCTGGTCTGGAAAAGCTATTTCAGTGTTTGAGGTTTGACTTGCAGTCCCTGTTGAAAGCTGATCACCATAGAGTTTTTATGATGTAAAATAGTATTAGAGAATAGTTGAATCAAAGGCTCCTCCAGGACTGGAACTCTTTAAATGTAAAAAAAAAAAAAAAAACCCTCAAGGATTGTGTGTATTTCTTAAGCAGATGATGATGAAATTGCTTGCTGACACCACCTGGGGGTGCTACAGGTCAAATCTAAAACTTCTAAGCATTGGGATTTTTGAAAGTCTTTCATTGGGGTGGGGTTTTGTTTTTTTTTTGGTACATTTGTGCTGCATTGTATTATTTTTTTTTCCTTTGCTGCTCTTTTAGCAATTTAGCATAATGTATCAACATTGACATCCATGCATTTGTTGTGATTGTTTAAATTTGAACATGCCACTGAATTTTTTTGAATTAAAAAGAAATAAAGTTTTCTTGGTAAACAGTGAGAGAGAGAGAGGAAATGCTGTTGGGGTTGCCATTAAAACACACACACACACACACATTTTCTAAAACAGGTAGTCCTCGACTTTCGATGTTTCGTTCAGTGACGGTTTGAAATTACGATGATGCATGAACAAAGTGATTTATAAGCCCTGCTTGAAGTTATGGCTGTTATAGGTCTCCCGCAGAACAAAATTCTGGCATTTGGCAATCTGTGTGTCCTTATAACCACCGAAGGAACAATGAGGCCCCCATTGTCTATCCTCCCCCCCCATGCTCCCCTGCTGGGTCCCCCTCCCTTCCCCGTCACACCTAGGTCCACTTACCTTTTCCATAAATCTTTTTCAGGAAGCCATTTAGCCAGCCAACAAAACCTGTTGGATTGATTAGATGGCTAAAACTGGTCTACTCTTTTAAGTGTGGTGGTTTCCATCCACCTCTAGAACAATGGCTGAGAAAGCTTGTTCAAAGCAAGCTGTGATATTTTAGGCCTTTCTGGAATGATGAGAAGAATGGAGAAAGAATTTATCAAATTAGGTAAATTTTTCCATCACATCCCCTGTAGGCTTTGCTGGTAATTCAGAATTTCTCAATTCTCTTGTTGTCCACGTTTCTTCATGTACAACAGTCTTCCAGCGATGCTCATAGAATATATTTTCTCATTCCTCTCTGTTCCCTCTGTTCGCTCCAACTCTATGCAAGGATTAAACAGTATAAAGTCCCAACTGCAATCAACTGTGATACCTAAACATAAGCCAGGGTAAGAGAACTTTTCACAGGGTTTAATGTCGAAGCAAAAAGGATAGGAGGAGAAATAAATTTACACAGGGGAATAAGAGTCGTTTGCTGAAATGAGCGATTATAGAAACCAAACCATTTAACGAGAGCTCCCTCCAGTTCATATAATAGTATCGTTTTTAAAGCAAGAAAAAAATGTAACAGAAAACACATAAGTGAAAGGAATTTATGCTGCTTGCTCTGGCCTGCTTCTGGGTGGCTGGATGGTTGGATGAGGCGTATTGGGTGCTAACTTAGGGCCCTGATCCAGCGCACGCTCTGATTCATCGGAATATGATGTTGCCTCATCCACAATATTCATTATAGACGAAAAGGAAACTGGATTTATATCTTCTGTTTGGAAATTTCTGGAAGGTACTGCGGAGGCCATTTGCTTTCGGCAGAAAAGCTTCATTCTAGGGATGAAAAGTGTCATAACATTGGAGTTTAGTACAATGTATAGATTTAAAACCTTTCCTATAGACTTGAGGTGGCTTAGGATGGGGAAAAATGCTTTTACTCATTAATCTGGTTTTTTATTTCATTTATGGCCCCTATTTGCCTTCGGACTTGTTTGGCACCCAACAGCCAATGTGCCACCATAAGAACTTAATCATCCTTCAGATTCCATAAGAGGTGGTAGCATTTTTAGTTTAGTTTAGTTTATTATATTTATATACCGCCCTTCTCCCGAGGGACTCAGGGCCGTGAACAGCCATAGTAAAAGACAATATTTTTTTAATATTTTATTTTAATTTGATTTATATGCCGCCCTTCTCCGAAGACTCAGGGCGGCTTACAACGCGTTAAGCAATAGCCTTCATACTTTTGTATATTTATACAAAGTCAGCTTATACAATATATAACAAAATTAAAAACTCATTAAAATAATTCAATCATTGGCCGATTTTAAAATGCCCAACTAAAATCATTTTAAAACCCCTATCAAAACCCAATTTAAAATCCTTTATCCCGTCAGACCAGCTTGCTGGAATAATAGGGTCTTCAGAGCACGATGGAAGGCGCGGAGGTTGGGGATCCTTCGTATGTCCGGGGGCAGTTCATTCCATAGGGCCAGGCCCCCCACAGAGAAGGCTCTCTCTCTGAGGGTCGCCAGCCTACATTGTTTGGCCGAAGGCACCCTGAGGAGGCCCTCTCTGTGGGAGCGTATTGGTCGGTGGGAGGCAATCGGTGGCAGAATGCGGTCCTGTAGATAACCAGATCCTTAGCAGCAATAAGTACAACCAAACATTTCCTATAATTTGTGATGAATCTCATTTCTTCGTAGGCATTCTGATCCCATTTCCCCTGGTGACCTGCTTGTATGCAGTAACATCTGTAAGATTTCAGGTGCTGCTGCAACATTTTCAGTGGGTTAGACCTCTTGTCTCGGTGGCCTTTACAAAAGTCTGAATTTGCTATTCTGCATCCATTTAGTTCAGGTTGTTAGAAGTCACTGATTTAGCCATTTGCCCTTCAAGGACTGATGGCTTGATGTTCTCCTGCATTTTTTTATTTTATTATTTTATTTTATAGTGAAATACAAAAAAAGAAAGAAGGTACAGCATGAACTGAAAAAAAGAACTACAGAAGAAATATGCTGTGATCTATGTGGCACAAAAAGAAAACTAACACAAAAGACCAATTAACAAAAAACTAACAAAAAAATGGGGAAAAGATATTTGTAATAACTGGAGTAATATAAATTGAATTCAATCCTTATGTTTATAGTTATGGTTTATGATTAAATCTAAGCATAAATCTAATCATATAGACACAAATTACTTCCCATGTTTAGAGTACAGAGATCTTTCAAAAATAGGTAACAAACTTATGTTGGATCCATTCCTTAAGCTCAGGAGAGTTTCCTATTATAAAAAATAATTATTTTTTCTAAATCCAGTGTTTTAGGAATGCATAGTTCAGCATCACATTAAAATCCTTAGCTACAATAATTATCCTAAAAATTGTATTAATATCAGTGATGGGTTTCAAAATGTTTTACTACTGGTTCTGTGGGTGTGGCTTGGTGGGCGTGGCTTGGTGGGCGTGGCAGGGAAAGGATACTGTAAAATCCCCATTCCCTCCCCACTCCAGGGGAAGGTTACTGCAAAATCTCCATTTCCTCCCAATCAGCTGGGACTTGGGACGCAGAGAAAAGATGGGGGCAGGACCAGTCAGAGGTAGTATTTACCAGTTTTCTGAAAATTTCCATTACCGGCTCTCCAGAACTGGTCAGAACCTGCTGAAACCCACCTCTGATTAACATATGTAATAATTTGTAACCAAATCAGGCTATATCTAAATAAGATTTGATCATGCAAGAATCCTCACATTTCTTGCAATGGTTTGCCAGGAGTACTTTCAACTGGTATTTTGATGAGAGACTTACCTGCCATTCTTGGAATGCAGCCATACAGTTACAATACAGCACCCAGTTAGCATGAGCAAAAGCAGAAGATTCACAGTCGATATTATCAACAGAACTTTTTCCCGCTGTCTTTTGGGTTGGGATTCTTTGTCTCCAAAATATTTCCTAGCATTTTGTGCCTTATCTGAAACTAAAGTGTGGAGTGGGAGGGAGGGAAAGGAGAGAAAATGGTTTTAAATCAAAGTTATGTGGGACCAATTGGAGTGTTTAGGACTTATTTCAGTAGAACAGAGAAAAGGGAAATTGTTTTAACACTGCCCTCTTTTCGATTACCGGTAGACAAGGCTTATTTGACTGCCTTCCTCAGTGACCATTCAAAGTTACAACAATGCCACCCCAAAAAATACTTTACTGCCAATGCTTGCATTTAAGACCATTGCAGCATCCCTTAGTCGTGTGATCACCATTACAGTCAAGTACACCTTGTTCCATACCTCACCTGTTGTTATTCACTCCTTGCAGAAGGGGAGGAAAAAAAGCAGGTAAGGCATGGGGAAGATTGCCTACAGAAATCCCCTTTTTATTATTCCCTCCCATCAAAAGGAATGCAATAGTACTCTGTAATATCCACTCCAGTGGTGGGTTTCAAAAAAATTTTCTACTGGTTTTGTGGGTGTGGCTTTGTGGGTATGGCATGGCTTGGTGGGCGTGGCTTGGTGGGTGTGGCAGGGGAAGGATACTGCAAAATCCCCATTTCCTCCCGATCAGCTGGGACTCAGAAGGCAGAGAATAGATGGGGTTGGGGCCAGTCAGAGGTGGTATTTACCGGTTCTCCGAACTACCCAAAATTTCCGCTACCGGTTCTCCAGAACTGGTCAGAACCTGCTGAAACCCACCTCTGATCCACTCCACTCTGCAGGGGTTGAGGATGGGATGAAGAAAAGAGTAAGTGTTTCTACAGACAATCTCTCCTGTGCCTGATCTGCTCTTCTCCCCTGCCTTTCTCACAGAGCAGAGGGATTGAAGAGGGAGGGATTACAAGAAAGTAAGCAGGTACACAATGGGGAATGCTCCAGACTGTTTGCATAGTGTGCCTGTGGTTGTCAGTGCCAATGCATTCCCTTTGATGTATGCTCCCCATTGTGAGCCTGCTTAATCCCTTGTAATCCCTTGCTCGCCAATAAATGTAAATACATTAATTCCATTTTTATTAATTATCCTGGCACTGGGATAAACATTCCAAAGAGCAGGAGGAGGCAAACAAAAGCTGAAGGTGTGAAATTGATTAGTTTGGTCAATTTCAAGCCAGCTATCCAAGGGCCAATGGGCAGGGGAATGGGGAAAAGGAAAGCACAGCCCCAATTGCATGAGTTCTCACTTAGTGACCATTTCGCTTGGTTGCCAGTCTCATTTCTGATAGTTAAATGAGGACTACCTGTATCCATCTCTGTCTGATGAATAGGAATAAATGCTAATAAATGCATTCTTTGGATAAACAATTCAGAAAAAAACCTGTATGGTAATACTAAGAATTAAATCTAGCATTGTTTGAATTCATTGTATATATAGTCACTTCCATAAGCGAAGGAATGAATTAATGGAAACTAGCAATTATATGTAATAAAGAGATATGGATATATAGATACAAATTTATAGAGATATAACTATAGATGGTGATAGATATATAGATGCGATAGATAGATAGATAGATAGATAGATAGATAGATAGATAGATAGATAGATGGATGGATGGATGGATGGATGGATGGATGGATGGATGGATGGAT
>WNWU01000034.1:9208466-9231599 GCA_012654045.1 Ptyas mucosa
TTAACCATTGTCCAATGCAGGATGAAGTCCACTCGTTTCCAACCAATATGGTCCTGAGCTTTCTTTTGCCAATTGGGCCCGCAATATTTGCTGTTGTTATTGATCCATCTTGTTTGGTCTTTTTCAAGTGTGCTTTTATCAAGTAGGATCCATTCTATGACTGCCTTGGTCCACCTGCCATCTGTTCTTCTTGCTATGTGACCAGCCATTTGAATTTCCATTTCAATTCTTTTACTCTCTTGATGACATTGTATAGGTTTTTTTTGTTCTCTAATCTTTCTATCTTATCTTGTAATGCTGAGCATGTATCTTTCCATGGCATTTTCTGCCACTTGTAGCTTTTGTATCAACTGTGAGATACAATGGTGGGTTTCAAAAATTTTTACTACCGGTTCTGTGGGTGTGGCTTGGTGGGCGCGGCTTGGTGGGCACGGCAGGGGAAGGATACTGAAAAATCTCCATTCCCACCCCAATCCAGGGGAAGGTTATTGCAAAATCCCCATTTCCTCCCGATCAGCTGGGACTTGGGAGGCAGAGAATAGATGGGGGTGGGACCAGTGAGAATTTTTACTACCGGTTCTCTGAACTACTCAAAATTTCCGCTACCAGTTCTCCAGAACTGGTCAGAACCTGCTGAAACCCACCTCTGGTGAGATTCATACCCGTGTACAGTATATACAAAAGCTGAAAGAAGCCCTTTAAATAAATGAAATGAATGCAACATGTGGTATCAGAAGCTTCCTCACAGTCTCAGGGATCACTCTGGCATCTACTAAGAATTGGAATTTTAGCTTTGTTTATGGAAATACCTCCTCAAACTAACCTGATGCTTAAGAGTTAAGCTGGGGTGGGGGGGCGATATTTTTAGAAAGATAGTTTTAGCAAACATCTTCCAGCCTTTCCTGGAAGTTTCTCAACCTTGATAAGTTTAAGATGGATGGACTTCAGCTCCCAGTTTCCTCACCCATCCAGAATTCTGAGACTTGAGGTCAAGGCATCTTACAGTTGCCAAGGTTGAGAGATAGAGCTTTAAACAAAGGGCCATAGGCACTTATCTTTTACTAATGGAGCTAAGAGTGTGTTCCCAGCCAAGCTACTTTCCTGAAACCGAACTGGAGCTCACGACTCAATTGTTTAGGTATTGTCTGAAAATATTCTGCATACAGGCCATCTGCAGAAAAACAGGAGAACCCCTGAGCATTTCTGGAAGAATCTGCAATCTCAGTTGCGCTGTTGACGCACAATCATATTTATATAATCCACTGCTTAACATCTGCATATCGAATCGATTTATTGATGACAAGCATCTATAAAAACTAATTATAGTAAATTTTTCCCCTAGTTTTAAAGGATTTAACTATCTCAGGTTTTAGAGAAACTGAAAATGCTGCTGGTCCAACCATTGTTGTTAACAAATGTAGTTGTAAATATTGTTATTGGGCTGTGATAGATATTGGGCTGATAAATGATATTAAACTTTTAACACAGAGTAGGTTAAAAATGCCATCTTCATCAATCGTCAGTTGGTCCAAAGCAGTAGTGGAATTCAAGTCAATTCAATTCGCTACTGGTTCGCTATTGGTAGCACACAGGTGTGCATGCTTGCTTCATGGGCGCGTGGCACTTCTGTGCATGTGCTTTTGGTGACGTCTGGGCAGGTGAGCGGAGCCTCCCATGGCCGCCGGTACTGGTTTGTTCGAACCAGGGCAAACCGGTAGGAACCCACCACTGGTCCAAAGTCAACATCTCTCCTTGAAGTACAATGTGATGTATTTTTCACAGAAAACATCATTAAAGTTTGTGTGTCTGTGTGTATATTTGTGGGTGGGTGGGTGTGCATGGCTAACCATTTCAAACAGGGGTGGGTTCTATTTACCTTTACTACTGGTTTTCAACGGGGCCACGCCCGCATGCTCGCTTCACTCGAACGCACACACGCTCTTCTGCGCATGTGCAGAAACGTTCTGAAGACATTGGGGTCGTTGGGCAGAGCCTCCTGCCGGTTTTACTACCAGTTCTATAGAACTGGTGCAAACTGGGGGCAACCCACCACTGATTT
This sequence comes from Ptyas mucosa, assembly GCA_012654045.1. NCBI lineage: Eukaryota > Metazoa > Chordata > Lepidosauria > Squamata > Colubridae > Ptyas > Ptyas mucosa. Next base: position 9,210,526 of record WNWU01000034.1, read on the forward strand.
CAAATCACTTTTATTTCATATTCTTACTCTGGAAAAAAGAGTGGTTATGAGAGTAAAGATTCGTTCTCCAAACTTGTGGGTTGGTTTCCAAACATTTAGTTACCAGGCTAGGTAAGATCTTCAGCGGAGTTTAGGGTATGTCAGTGTTCTTCTGTTTATAAGGGTTTCAGGTGTGGGTGCGTCAAGTGAGGGTCTTGTGATGGATCAGCTGTGAGTCATCAGGGAGTCTTGAGATGGGTCTTGTGATAAGGCAATTACCTAGATTACCTACCTACATTAGGAGGTGAAGTGCTGGTGTGTGGGGGGGTGGGGGGGTTGTGTGGATTGGTTAAGTCTCAGTGCTGTCTCTGGTTGGCTGTGTGGTTGATTTGGATTCTGAGGGGTTCATAGGCTGATTGTAGGTCATTGTGTCTGCTGATAGAATTATCCACAAAAATCCCTCATATTTTACAACAGTGAAGCTTGTTAACAAGGCAGTTGACAGTTAGTAGCACTCAGTCCTAGCATTCAGCAGATCTCAGGGCAGCCAGTCAGTGGTGGGATTCAAATAATTTAACAACCGGTTCTCTGCCCTAATGACTGGCTGGGTAGGCATGGCTGGATGATCATGTGACTGGGTGGGCATGGCCAACTCCACATCAGTCATCACACCCAGCCCCGCCTCCTGGCCACTCACCTCAAAGGCAGAGGTGGGATTCACCCGGTTTGGACCAGTTCAGGCTAATCCCACCACTGGCTGGCCCCGCTGCCACCCATTTTTCAGCCCGTTTTGAAGTCCGCAAGTCTTAAAGTTGCCAATATATATAATATATATATTACAGATTATCCTGAGCAGCATATCTATGAAGGAAGACTCTAATAGAAACATGCTTTATGCATAAAAATATACAAAGACATCTAAGAAACACTAATCTCCCCACCTTCATAGAAGATTTATGAAAAGTTCGCAATGATCTCAACAGAGGTTTTCCTCAGCTCTGCTTTGCCTGAATATGCAATATCTATGCTCAGTCATTGAAATGTGATCATTCTGGCCAGTGGTGGGTTGCCCCAAGTTTGGACTGGTTTGCAAGAACCGGTAGTAAAACCAGCGAGAGGCTCCACCACCAACCCCAACGTCATCAGGAAGCTTCGCATGCGCAGAAGCGTGCGCATGCGAGCTAAGTAAGCACACATGTGCGGCCCCATTGTGAAGCGGTAGTAAAGGTAAGTAGAACCCACCCCTGATTCTGGCCCTAAAAATAGACACAAAGTTCTCTCAATCACAAGAATTGTCCTCCATTCTCTTTATTTCTAGTATGGGACTCTAAAAAAAGTTCTCCCAATCATAAAACTGTCCTCCTCTGTCTTTATTTATATTTCTGGAAAAGCTGAGCAGGAGAGATACATGGACAGACATTATTATTGATCTGATTTATCCTAGAACTGTTATCACTGGAAAAAAGGGACTTTTACACTGATACTTAAGATTCCTTCTCTAACCCAACCCATCACTGATGTACTGATATGAGGAAAAGGTCTAAGTGGGTGGAAGGATTTTTGACCCTCTTTCAAGCTTATTTTCTCAGCATTAGTTCTAAAATTGGATGTAAAGTTTATTAGTACAGAATTGTAATTGGAGCAAAGAAGGAAGCAGGGGACTTTAGGAAGACAACATTATGGCAATTCAAGTTTTTGATGAAGTTTTCTTGTTTTCCTTATTTTCATATCTTGGCTTTAAATCAACCCAAAGACATTACATTTGTTCAACATAATCTATATATGAGGTATGGGAACTTATATTAATATTTTTCACAAAGTTTTGCTATAGTCCAGGTCTTACTGTACTTAGTAATGCGATTTTATACTATTTCATATGGTTGTGTAATAATCCAAATTCAGAAGGGGGAATATGCTTTGGGGTGAAGGCTCACTTTGGGTTTGCCAGCAAATGTTTAAAAGATTTGTGCAGTGGAGCAGGAAAGGATGTGAGTTATTGAGAGGTCTTAAGTGTGTACCCACACAAGCTATGAATTCCTCTTCCCCTTTCAAATCCAGATTGTTGTATAGCTTCAAGAGAGGTAATTGAAGATTTGAAATCTTCATTTTTCGGCCTGTTTTTCGGCCATTTCCGGGACATTTTCCAGGCTGTTTTCTGGGCCATTTTTCAGCCATTTTCAGGTTGTTTTGGGGCCGTTTTCAGGGCCGTTTTCAGCCATTTGGGGACCGTTTTGGATGTTCAGTACAGGGGTGGGTTCTAAATTTTTTTACTACCGGTTCTGTGGGTGTGGCTTATTTTGTGGGCATGGCTTGATGGTCATGTGACAATTCTTTAGGATTTAGCAGAGATACTGGTCTACCAGGCTTTTAACTGCTTGCAGAGCTGTACCATTTGTTTTTGGAGGCACTGGCCTACTCATTTGTTTTTGGAGGCACCGGTCTACTCATTTGTTTTTGGAGGCACTGGTCTACTCATTTGTTTTTCGAGTGCCCTGGTCTACCACCACACTGCCTTTTAACACTGACCAGCTGTAGGGTGGCCCTTTGAAGCTCCGCGGCAAGAGTTTAAACAGTTTTTTTTCCTTCTAGCTGATCAGCTGGGACTTGGGAGGCAGCGAATAGATTGGGGGCGGGGCCAAATAAAAGGTAAGAATAATGGGGGGGGGCAGGAGGGCCCAGCTCCCAAACAAAGAGAACCAGTTTGGTGACATCATATCATCACCGAACCGGGCCAAACCGGGAGGAACCCACCACTGGTTCAGTAGTAGTAAATACATAGAGAGGGAAATTATACCTTGTTGAGGACTTTGACTCAATTTCCCTCTCTATATATTTACTATTAGTGAGCATCCAAAGCAACCCAAAAAATGGCCAAAAAAACACCCTGAAAAACAGACAAAAAAAAAAAGGGTCCCAAAAATGGGTAGGCGAGGGGCCAGCCAGTTTTGGGATTAGCCGGTTCTCCCAACTGGGCAGAATTTTAACAACCGATTTCCCTTAACCGGTTCAATCCCACCTCTGCAGTCAGTTATCAGAGCTGAAGGAAAAGCACACATTGGAGATTTAGTTCTAAAGCAACTTGATGATCTTCTGTTGGAAGGGCAAGTAGCTGTGCTCACAGGGAATTTATTGTAGTGGTGGTACAACTCATAAAGCTTTTAATAACAAAAATAAACTAAAATAATATATTTAACTATACATTGAACATTGTTAAATAGGAAGATATAAAAACGTGCATGCTTTTAGGTAAGTGGCACATTAAAGAATATGCCATGGAGTAATATAAAAGAAAACAACACTGCACAGCAGATTATACAATAGTTTTTCAGATTGCTTTTGTTGGCAGCATTTGGATAGAGTGGTAATAAAATCGACTATGGGGAAAAATCTGTCTCTATATAGAGAAAACATTGAAATCCAGTCAATAAGCACACACTAACTTCTTAAACTCAGAAGCTTTAAAACATTGGACAAACAACACATTGAAATAGGTATATTCGATCACTAACTCTGAATTAAAGCTCCAATTTAGGTTCTTTATACTTGCTGTAACTTTTCTGAAATATACTCAGGGTTATAATTTGAGATTTCAGGAAATGGAACACTCCCGTTTTTTGGTCTTGTTTTCTTAACACACTTTTCCAGCATTCTTAATTTTTAACTAGAGAGAGGAGGTTTTGCCCACATAATTAAGAGGAAGTCACCCATCCCCATTATTTTTATTTCATTAAACATAGTTACAAAACTTCCTTCATTTTGTCATCTGCACTTAAAGACAATCTGAAAATGTAGGAGTTTCCAAGCAATAAACTTCGTGCACTTTATCAAACCTGAAACCTTCTGAAATCAAGAAAATCAGGAAATGAGAAAGGGATGGGGGTGGGGGAAGCAGCTATGGTTTTTTTTAAAAAAAAAGTCAACATTTTACATCAAAATAATATTGTGAGAAAAAATAAAAATAGATTTTGTTGCTGTAGTAATTCAAAACAGAAAGTCATGAAAATCTAAGGAAACTCTAGCATTATTATGCCTCCTTTCTTTCACCCATCTAGGCTATGGAAAGAGATAATGTAAATACCAAGATTTTTTTGCCCCAGAAAAGTGGGAAGGCAAGACATGAAAATTCCATTTCTGTAGGAAGAGAAAGTTTGTTGAAAAATATTTTCTTGTTTTTGTTCGATATCTCATAGGGATCCATATGAAAGAGAATCTCTCTCTTTCTCTCTCTCTCCTCCCCACACATATCCTGAACATCAGCAAGACAAAGGAGATGTTGTTAGACATCCGGAAGAAGAGAGAGGAACCTGCCCCACTTTACATCGAGGGGGGCTGTGTGGAAAGAGTTTCCTCCTTTAAATTCCTGGGAGTCTATCTCAGGGAAGATCTCACCTGGAAAATCAACACGACCCAGGTGCCCAGAAAGGCCCAAGAGAGACTCCACTTCCTTAGAGTCTTGCGAAAAAATAAAGTGGAAGAACAACTGATGACCTCCTTTTACCGGTCCACAATAGAAAGTGTCCTCACTCATTGCATTATGGTGTGGTATGCTGGCTTGACAGCCGCAGATAAAAAGACATTACAGAGGGTGGTGAGCACAGCACAAAACATCGCAGACTGTCCCCTGATACCACTAGACGACATCCCTAGGGCTCGCTGCTTTAGGAAAGTGAGGAAAATCCTCAGGAGTGACTCACACCCTGGTCAGCTCTTCTTTCTTCTCCTACCATCTGGAAGGAGATATAGAAGCATAGGCAGCGATACAAACAGGCTGAAGAACAGTTTTTATCCATGGGCTGTCAGATTCCTGAATGAAAAATAACTCAACAATAACATAGTACGATTGATTTGTGGGGCCGGTGCAACATGCAATAAGATCATGAGGTGCAATAGAATTGAGTGTTTGTTAGTAGGATTCACTGGGCTAGGGATTTTTGGGGGGGTCTTTCACTGTGAGTTGTATTGTGTTGGGGGAGTGCACGAAGGGAGGTCTCAGCCAATCTCATTGTACACATGTTGTACTCTGACAATAAAGGTTTGAATTTAATTTGAATTTGATATACACACCCAAACACACAATCATACTCACATAGCCAAGAGAGAGGACCCCAAAAGAATTCTCCCTGTAGCAGAAAGGAGAATTCTTCGCTTTGTCTTCTGTGATGAGAGCATAAAAGAAGGATACTAAAATAATAAACCTCCCTAGGGATACATTTACAATTAAACTTTACACGATAAACCCCTCTCGGGAGGTTTTGTAAAGGTTTGCAAATCTAGAAAGTTTCACACTTTGCAGTTGTAGGAAAAGAGCAGTGTGTAGAAAATTCCTATTATTAGAAGTCTTTCGGCAATGAGCATGTTCCCAATTACCCAAATATAAGTTTATTATTCAATAAACCATCAAAACTCATTTGGTAACCTAAAACACCAGACATTTAATAGTAACTCTCCACTAATTGTCAAAGTCTGGAGATTTCACAAAGTCAGAATAGTGGTATCAGGAAAGTTCCAGTTTGGTGCTGAGGCATGTGCTGAGGTTAGGTACCATGTCCAAAGGGATGGAATCAAGGAAAAGAGAGCAGGTATACAAATGAAGCGGGGCACAAGGAGATAAGAAAGCCAATTGGTCCTAAAGGAAGGGGAAAAGAAAAGAAAGTTACTGGAGAGGACAGCAGGATTGTGCAGTCATATATCAATTATCCAGAACCATGAGAAAAACAAAAATTCAAGGTGGGCAGATCAGTGTATACATAAAAGCTGTTCCAGAGTCCAATGCAGTAAATTTTCATTGCAGTCAGAAGGAAACCAAAGTTCAAAAACATAACAGGATTAAAAAAACACAAGAGTCCCATTAAAAATAATCAGCCAGCTATTTCTGTATAAATTTATATATAATCTGAGAATGTTGCTTATTGGTGACATATCAATAATACAAAGGAAAAGAAAGGGCCTCTAGTTCAGGAAATTATGTTTCTTGAAAAATTCCCAAATGTTTCTTTATTTTATTTAGCACTGAAATAACTACAAAATGAATCCTTCAATTGAAGACTCTAAATCAGGGGCCCACGGGCCGATCTGGGCCATGGATGCCCTGGGAATAGCGAAGGACCAGCCCACGGTACCTCTGCCAGCAAAAATGGACTCGGCCCACCACAGGCGCCCCCAACATGAGTGACGGTGAGCTGGCCACACCCCTGGCCACACACCCTGCCCCCCTAAGGTCAAACACAACCCTGATGCGGCCCTCAATGAAACTGAGTTTGACACCCCTGCTCCAAATCAATTGATATAGACAAGAGCAAAGATTTAGAGGAATAATATAACTCTTATGTATTTATTTATTTTTTTTGCTACAATTGCCTGAAAGTAACAAAATGATTTGGATAGTTGGCTCTCTTTCAACGTGAAAATTTATGTCACATCCATGAATCTGATCTAGTTTATAGTCACTGTTGGGGATGCAAATCTGGTCCAAAGACTTAGTCATCATATTCAAGGAACCTTGATTAGCATTACCACTTGAATCATTCAGCTATGTTTGAAACTAGTTTAGAAATCAAGACACTGTTGGGGTGTTTTTCAAACTTCCTACTCAGTATGGTTCATTCAGTATCTATTCTCTGAATTCCGATATCAAGAGAGGATGTTGGGAAAGAAAGGACATAGAAGTTCTCAACCCCTTTCCCAAACAAGGAATATTTTTAGATTAACATTAATCTAAAATATTTCCCTCTATTGCTTGAAGTCAGCAGAATGAGCAAAGAACAACTCGGCTTCTTGACTCCCGCCTCCAAAATAACTTGGTAGAACATCAGGTTTCTTAGCGTGTACTTCAAAAGAACCCAGCAGAATTGCTTTGCCTACTTATTTTGTTTATATATCTACAGAAGCCATCACGAGTTCTCACTCAAGGCACAAGTGGCTAGGCTCAAATCATGTTACTTTGGGTACATTATGCAAAGACCTGGCTCTGTGGAAAAGGCTAATGCTGGGAAAGGTGGAAGGAAAGAGAAGAAGTCATTGGGAGTGTATTGCTGAGTGATCTGAAAGACTAGGTTAGGGACAAAATATCATGGAGAAAATCTACATACAAATTGAAAATGACTTGATCTCCCCCGTCTCTCCCTCCCTCCCCCGGGCCAGTGGTGGTATTCAAATTTTTTCCCTACCGATTCTGTGGGCGTGGCTTGTAGGCAGGTCATGTGACTGAGGGTAGGCACCTTGCTGTGACATCTAGTTGGACATGCCCACTCAATCACATGACCCCCCACCAAGCCACGTCCACAGAACTCGGTAGGAAAAAAATTTGAATTAATACCATATTTTACTTAATATCACCCATTCCCCGAGGCCCTGGAGCCTCCACTCACTCTCCCTTAAGCACGACGCATCGCCCCGTTTCCCCTCCTTCAGAGGCCCCAGCCCTTACTCAATCTCCCACTTCCTCCCCCACGACCACCTCGCTTCTTCCCCCATGACCGAAAATGCGCCTATCTTTTTAACACCATTGTTCTCTTGTGTTTTACAATGCTCCTCCAATAATCCATAAATTTGGCTTAAGGAACGTTTTTCAGTTTTACATGTTTCAAAACTTTCCAAGGCAGGAAAAATGTCCCTCTCTTTGGAACCTGGGGCACTGAGGGGGCTTAATAAGCCTCAATAGAAGATCTGGTTTACTCAGTTGGGCCCTTGGAGATTCCCCATCTGGACTTCCTAATATGAATCTGATTTTTTAAAAAAGAAACACAAAACATAAAGAACTGTAAAATATATTTATTTGTGCCATTTCCTCATCCGAATGGTGCTTGGGTGTGCATGCAGTGCATAGAGAATGAGAAATTGAATGTTTAGATATAAGTATTGTGTACTGGCACACATACACGTTTACATACATATATACATCCCTAGAGCATACTGACTTGAAAGTACACTCTTAAGGTACAAATAGTTCTTGCTTTACAATCAGTCGCTTAACAAACGTTTGAAGTTACAACTGATTTGAAAAAAAAGTTATTTGTGATCTGTCTTTGAGGTTATGGTTGTCACATCAGCCAAATGGTCATATGGTTATAGTCTGGACCTTGGCAATCAGCTCGTGTTTACGACTGGTTGCAACCTCCTGCAGTCACCTAATTTGCATTTTGTAATATTTTTTGCCTTTTTGGGGGGGGGGGGGGGGCAAGACGCAGCAAAAATGGCTGATGGATAAAATGGGTTTGCATTTACGACCACATGGTTCATTTAATGGCAACATCATTCACTTCGTGACTTTGCTGACTTGTTTAACAACTGTCATAAAAACAATCATAAAAATCGAGTCCAGTCACATAATGCCTCAACTTACGACGGCAACTGCAACTGAAATTCCAGTCCCAATTGTAACCGTAAGACAAGGATTACCTGTATGTGTATAGCCAAAAAGTATTATACAGAAAAAGCCATAACCACAAATTTTTTTTATTTCACAAAACAGTCTCCAGGAGATCAAGCTCTTAAGTCATTTGAACTGATAAATAATTTAAAATCTTCCATCTTAAGCAGCTTCTTCAGCGGAACAGTCAATGCCTGCATAGGTGAACTTTTCATACAAAGTTGTATTCACATAAGTCTGGAAGTACAATTGAAAAGAATAAGCTTAATATGTATTTATTTATTTTATTTTATGTCATTTTATTTATTTGTCAAGCATGTATTAGATAACAGATATAAGTATAAACATGGTTATGGATACATGAAATGGATACGAATAAAAGGGGACATTAGGACAGGAATGATAGGCACATAGCAGCTGATGGGAATTCTTTTTATTTTTTATTTATTTATTAATTAATCATTTTTAAAAGAAGTAAAAACAGAAAGAATGGGCAAAATAAGAAAAGAAAAAAATGATGCAGAAATATAGTATCAGCAAGTGGACAATGCAGTTACCTAGTCTGTACGGTTAGTGGTCAGTATATTGTTGACGAGAAATTAATCATTAAAGAAATTATTAGAGAAGATAGTACAGTGGTCTAAAGCACCCTGTTATTAACACAGCTGCCTGCAATTATTGCAGGTTCGAATCTCACCAAGGCTCAAGGTTGACTCAGCCTTCCATCCTTTCTAAGGTAGGTAAATTGAGGACCCAGTTTGTGGGGGCAATAAGCTGACTTTGTATAAATATACAAAAAGTATGAAGGCTATTGCTTAGCGCCTTGTAAGCCGCCCTGAGTCTCCGGAGAAGGGCGGCATATAAATCAAATTAAAAAAAAAAGATTTGAATCTCTGAGCTAAGTCCCCGCTGTTTAATGATGAAAATTCTCATAGATTTCTTACTTTAATCCCCACTGAAGCAAAAACTATGTTGCTGAACCTCTGCTATTTTCTTTCTCTGAGAAAAAAATATACTTGTCCCAAAGATCTTTTTTCCAGCTATGTTATTCTTAGGTCAACATGGAGTGGCATGGTGGCCTAGAAGTGGAGTTTTCGCCTCACAATCAGGAGGCTGTAAATTTGATCCTAGGTAGCAGCAGATATTTCTCTCTCTTGGTGCAAAGAGAAAATATCTGCTGTTAGCTCCACATAGGCATCAGGAAGGGTATCCAGCCAGTAAATGCTCAGATCCATTCAGTCACTTTGACTCTACCCCGATGCAAGGGATTACAGGGTTGTTAAAAGAAAAAAAATTCTTAGGTCAGGATATGACCGAACACTTGAACGTGAACTGTGTAGACAGGACACCTGAAATGTCTTTAGAATTTTGTGATAATTCTGCCTCTGAATGTTTTCTGTCAATCATGAAATGCATGAGAGATTTTCACAGTAATACTGAAGGTGATTTCCAACAATGCTTTGACGTAAATCATCCATTTTACTACCCAGGTGACATAGAAGTTGGTTTCAGGGCAATCATTTCAATGGGAAATGTGACTGGATGTAAGAAATCATTGTTTATTCTTACCTTCCTTTCTTCTAACATCCTGCTCAAGGAAACAAGTATCTGGGCAAAGGATGGCCTTTCGTAAGGTTTTTCCCTCCAGCATTGCCTCATTAAATCATAACTGAGGGGGAAAAATCAGAAAGAAATATCAGCCAGAACAGCATAATTTACTAGAGATGATCAAGAAATTTTTTTAAAAAGTTTTCAGTTTGAACTCAAACTACTTTCATGGGCCAACCTCATTTTCAGAATGTCATGCACTCTAATGCAACAGAATTCATAATTACTGCATAGAACATTTCAAGCATTCTACTAGCGGGAACAGTGTGAATGCAAAAGTAAACCCTGCTTTCTCTTATCCCTCCCGCTTCTAAAACACGGGATGCTTTTCCTGACAAGTCATGTGAAGTCAAATTTATGAAAAAGGTGGTGTAGGCAGAAACTCTAGTGGTAAGCGGGAATGGCCTTGGGTGACAGGAGGAAGAACTATAGACTGGCTAATCAGCATGTAAAAGATTTCTCTCAGAAGGAGAGAGAGAGACTGTTTCAGAAGGGACCTTCCCAGTGGTGTGATTCGTCCAGATTGGACGAACTGGTAGTGACGACTGCAGGAGCCCACCCTCCTGGACATAATGCGTGAGCACTGTGCGTGCGCAGAAGAGCTTGCGCATGCACAGACAGGGCATGTGCGACCGAAGCGAGTGCGCGGGGTGGGGGGCGTGCTCACATTTGTAAACCGGTAGGGAAGTTAAGTTAATCCCACCACTGGACCCTCCCTAGTTTTATGGAGAGTAACAGGAAAGAAAGGGAAAAATATTTCCAGACTTGCAAGATTCTGTTATAACTGTACAATAAAGATATGAGCTCCAACCATTAAGCACAATCAATCAATCAATCCCAAATTTTTTTTTTAATTTTCTTGTTTTTCTTTGAAGACATTTCATTTCTCATCCAAGAAGCATCTTCAGCTCTGACTGTCTGGTGGGTTAATGGAAGGATTTATATTCCTTGCAGAGAGCTGGTCATTTGCATTCTTTTAGAGAGTCATTGAGTCCACTTTGAGGTTTATCTGTGTCCTGAGTAGTGCAATGGGTGTCCACACCTTCCAGTCGGAGCTGAAGAAGCTTCTTGGATGAGAAGGGAAACATCTTCAAAGAAAACCAAGAGTTTCAAGTTGCCTCTTGAAAAAGCACCTTTGGGACAACCATGACTTGGATGACTGAGAATCTCCATAGACAATCAATCAGTCAATCAGTCAATCAGTCAATCAGTCAACCAGTCAATCAATCAATAAGAGGTATGTTGAAGTGGGACACATTGTACAAAAAATTACGATCACGGACTTCCGCTGTTGCCGTCAGCTGTTGCGGACGGTCCTTTGAAGACCGCCAGCCCGATCGCCCGTAAAAGAGCCGTTTCGGCAACTGAAACGGCTCGAAAAACTCCGAGACGCAAAGGGCTTGTGAGGAGAGCCGGCGGCTGCAGGTAGAGTCCCCTGTGAGACCCCCAGAAAGCTTTTCTTGCTTCTGGGGAGTTAACAGGGTGGGACTCCCTATCCACCCCGCTGAAGCTCCGGACGACTGGGAAACTCTGCTTCAAAGCAGAACAAGACAGCGCGGCAGCACTACTAATAACAACGAAAAATAAGGAAGATTTCAAACTTCTCACTAAACAGCAAGTATTGGAAGCTTTTTGGACTATTTTAAAGAGTTTTTAAAGTGAAAGTAATTTGGCTCTGAGAAAAGGGGAGGAAAAAAAATGGCGCTTGCTTTCAGTGGAGAGAGCTGAAAGCGAAAGTAATTTGATTACTGTATCCGGCTACATTTTAAAGTAACAAATCCGGCTGGAAGAGGCAGGAGTATCCAAAAAACAAAATAACATAAAATAAAAATACCAATTGACTTTTATAGACCTGATTGAATCTGGAGAACTTTTTGGGAAAAGTTGTTAGAGTTTGTGGAAAAGGAAGATCCTTAAGAGGTAAAATGGCAACAAAGCAACCGGGGGGGGGCTCCCCCACACACAAACAGAAGCAGCCTCAAACAGCGCAGTTGCAATCTCAGACAAAGGAAGAAAGCCAATATGATATTATTATTAAAGAAATTCAAAGATCAGAGAAGGAGGTTAAAGGAATGTTTCAAGAGAAATATGATTCACTTAAACAAGATATTCAAACAGTGGTTAAAGGCCTGTCTGAGGTAGTGTTGCAGATTGATAAAAAAGTGGAGAATCTTGCCTCAGAGATGGAGACTAAATTCAGAGCTTCTGACTCAAAAATTATAGAAATTGAAGAAGTTACGCAAAAAATGCAAAATGAGATTACTATGATGCAATTTCGATCAATGGAATATGCTATCAGATTGAGAGGTGTAAAAGAGAATACCAGGGAAGATCTTAGGAAAATTTGTGCAGAGGCTTTGGCAGTTATGTTGAAAGTGGAACCAGATCTGGTTTTGTGCAAGATGGACAAGGTCTACAGAGTTAATTCTCGTGTGGCGGTACAAAGACAACTGCCTAGAGATGTGGTTATATATTTTACAGATAGAAGAATGAGAAATGAAATCTTGCAAAATTCTTTTGTTACAACAGTTCAAGTTGATGGAAGTGAGATTGGAGTTTTTAAAGAACTACCGCCTAAAATGTTAAGAGATAGAAAGGACTTTGGATTTTTGGTGACAGAATTGAAAAGACAGAACATACAATTTAGGTGGGATGCCCCAATAGGTATAATACTCAGGCTGCGAGGAGTGAGATACCGCCTTAATACTATTGAAAAAGCAGAAGAATTTTATTACAACGTTTTGAAAGCGGGCTCTCCTCCTCCACGCACATCTTCACCAATAGATAAAGAAGTTCAACTACAAGCTGAGATTGATCAAGAAACAGAAGCACAAATAAGGCAGTCGCAAAGGGAGGCAAGAGAATTAATGGGAGCAGTAGGTGGTGTTGTGGTTGACCCTTTTGCACCATTTGAAGCTTCTCCTTTGGAAGAAATGTCTAAAACCATCACAGAGGAGGCGATGGCTTTGGAAGTAACAACATCTAAAGTGGAAGAGCAACGCATAACCAGAGCAATGTCTAAACAAATGAAGCAACAGCAGCAAGAATATATTAAGCCACAGCGTGAGAAAAGAACCAAAGACAAGCAGCAAGCTGAAGTCATGGGAGGAGCTAAACCGAAGATTGCTACCGTAGGAGAGAATCTTCAACAATTGCTCTCAAAACTTCAGACAGGGTCAAATGGCACTTAAATTTTTGTCTTGGAATGTAAACGGATTGAATTCTCCGCAAAAAAGAAGGAAGATATTTCACTATTTGAGACAATTTCATAATGATGTTATCTGTTTACAGGAGACTCATGTAAAATTGCAAGATCAGAAATACTTGATAAATTCAAAATTGGGAACACAATTTGCTGCTTCAAATCAGGAAAAGAAGAATGGAGTGGTGATATATATAAATAAGAAACTTGTAGCTAAAATTATAGAAGCAGATAAAGATGGAAGATATATTGCAGTTGAAGTTATTACAGATGTTGGACCAATTTTGTTGGTCGGAATATATGCCCCAAATCAACAGCAGGAAAATTTTTACAAGCTACTTCATTTAAAAATTCTGGATTGGGACTACTCAAACATTATAATAATGGGCGACTGGAATGGAGTAATCCAACCTAGATTGGATAAAAAAATCACGGCTAAAATAGGGAATAAACTACCACAAGCTTTTTTTGAACTGAAAGAGGATTTGGAATTGAAAGATATTTGGAGAATTCGAAACCCAAATGAACTGGACTTTACTTTTTACTCAGACAGGCACAAATCCTTTTCCAGAATAGACTTTTTTCTCTTAACTTCTAATCTACTCTCCAAAGTAAAGAAAATAAAGATATTTCCTAGGACTTTGACTGACCATAGTCCGGTCTGGATGGAAATCGAGATGGGTAAAAGAGAAAGAAGATCCTGGAGAGTAAATGAGAATCTATTTAGATATGAAAAGAATATAATTGAACTCAAAAAGCATTTAAAGGAGTTTTTTAAATTTAACCTGAACAAAGGTACCCCTATTGAAACAGTTTGGGATGCAGCTAAAGCATATATGCGGGGAGTACTAATTCAAATGAATTCTAAACACAGGCAGAGTCAGCAGAAGAAAAGACTACAATTGGAATCTGAGATAAAAAAGAAAGAACAACAATTGATACAAAAACCAACGGATGGAAAATTGCAAATGGCTATAAAACTTCTGAAGGATCAATTTCAAATGCTTATAGCAGACCAAACGGCAACTAACTTACAATTTGCAAAGCATAATACCTTTTCCAATGCTAACAAACCGGGCAGGTGGTTGGCGTATACTTTGAGGAAGCAAGCATCGACACGAATTATTGATAGTACTGAATATGCTGATAAAGAAGTTTATCAACAAGATCTAATTAAAAAAGCCTTTTTGGAATATTATACTAAGTTATATGCTAAAGATGACATACAGAATATTACTATAGATGAATACTTGGAAAACAAGAGAGTTTCAAAAATTTCAACGAGTCAAAAGAAAAGTTTGGAACAATTGATAACAGTGGAGGAGATCAGTTTTGCTATAAAACAATTAAAAACAGCTAAAGCTCCAGGGACGGATGGCTTAACTGCAATTTATTATAAAACTTTACAAGAAGAAATGATTGAGCATCTTAAAGATTCATTTCGTAATATACAACTAGGAGGTAAGATACCTTCCTCATGGAAAACAGCTTTTGTTTCATTGATTCCGAAAGAAGAATCAGGTCCTAAGAAACCAGAAAATTATAGACCAATATCTTTATTAAACACAGACTATAAAATCTTTGCAAAAGTACTAGCCAACAGATTGATGCCAGTTATTCAAAAGATAATTCATCATGACCAAGCAGGATTTATTGAAGGCAGATATATGAAGGAGAATGTTAGGCAAGTTATAGACTTAATGGACTATCTAGATAAGAATAAACAGATCTCTGCAGTGCTGGTTTTTTTGGATGCGGAAAAAGCCTTTGATCGAGTGAATTGGAACTTTATAATTAAGACTTTGGAAAAAATGGATTTGGGGGAGCGGTTTATACAAGCGATTGGTGCAATCTATCAAGAGCAATATGCACAACTTATTATTAATGGATGCTTAACATCGAATTTTAACATACAAAAAGGCACCAGGCAAGGTTGTCCATTATCCCCGTTATTATTTATTTTAACTTTAGAAGTCTTACTCAATGCAATACGGGACTCGAATTCCTTGACTGGAATAGTTATAAGGCAAAAGGACTATAGAACTAAGGCATTTGCAGATGACCTGGTTGTTACCCTATCACAACCTATGAACTCAATAATCCAGATGAAAAATATTATAGAAGATTATGGCATGGTATCCGGTTTCAGGTTGAATCAGAAGAAAACTAAAATGATTGTCAAAAATCTGACAGAGAGCAAAAAAAAGGAACTGGAAAGAATGGCAGGCTTCGAGACTGTTTCAAAGGTCAAATATTTAGGAGTACAAATCACAGACTCCAATGCTAAACTGTTTCAAAATAACTATGAGGCTCTGTGGCAAAAGATACAAAAAGATATGCAAAACTGGAAGAAACTGCAGTTATCACTGCTTGGAAGAATATCAGCAGTAAAGATGAATGTTTTACCTAGACTGATCTTTTTATTTCAAATGATACCGGTGCTTAAATCAGACAAACCATTGCTAGAATGGCAAAAAGGACTGAACAAATTCATTTGGAATGATAAAAAGCCAAGAGTTAAATTGAAAATAATGCAAGATACTTGTGAGAGAGGTGGTCTTAAACTCCCAAACCTTCGACTATATTATGAAGCAACTGCATTGATACAATTAAGTGATTGGTTTGGGAAAACTAAGACTGACTTGTTGAATATAGAAAGTCATGACCTGGTTTGGGGTTGGCATGCATACTTATTTTATGATACCAAAGTGGATAAAGTGTTTAACAGTCATCTACTTAGAAATGCCTTGCTGAGAGTCTGGAGAAGGCACCGAACTGATTGGGATTATAAGATTCCGTTTTGGCTGGATCTCGCTGATACCATGTGGAATACAAATATTAAGTCACTCGGGGGGTTTTTATATAAAGAGGTACTTTACTTTGAAGAGGGTAGGTGGCAATTGAAGACTTTGGATATGCTGTTGGAAGAAGGGAAATTGTTGACTTGGTTGCAGTACAATCAATTACAGATGAGATGGAAAGAAGATCAACAAACTGGTTTAATGGAATATGAAGTAGAATTGGTTGAACAGATAAAGCGGACAGGTCCAATGCATATTAAGAGAGTTTATAATGTTTTGTTAGAAAGAGACTCAGAAAATGAGCTAGTTAAAGATTGTATGATTAAATGGGCACAAAATTTCTCTCAACCAGTTATGTTGGAAACATGGGAAAAAATATGGGTTCAGAACGTTAAATTTACACAGTCACAAAATTTACGAGAAAATTTTTATAAAATGTTTTATAGATGGCATTTAGACCCCAAGAAATTGTCTTGCATGTACCCTAATGTGCAGCCAAAATGTTGGAGATGTGATTGTTTAGATGCTACATATTATCACATCTGGTGGACCTGCAGGAAAGTGAGGGCTTTTTGGATAAAAATTTGGTGGGTTATGCAAAATGTTTTAAAGAAAAAAATACAATTTTCTCCGCAATTTTTTTTATTGGGTATAGTTAAAGACTTTACATTGGGTGAAACTAAATTGATTTTGTATATGGTGACAGCAGCTAGGTTGTTGATTGCCCAACATTGGAAGAGTGATGTTTTACCGACGGTTGATCAATGGACCCAGAAGATGGCTGGATTTGCAGAAATGGCAAAGGTTTCAGCTTTTTTAAAAGATCAGACGCATGAGAAGTATATACAGGAATGGAAATTATGGATTGAGTATGTACAGAATAAGTATCAGACTAGAAAATATTATATCGCTTTTAGCTGAGATGACTATGTTAGCATGTTAGTAAATATAGGAAAAAAGATATGGAGGTTTGAATAACATATATACTGTTTGGGAATACTGATATTGCATATAATGGAAGTCAAGGGGGGGAGGGAAGAGGGAGGAGGGGGAGGGTTAGGGTGGGGATGGGAAGGATTTATATATTCTTTTTATATGTATTCTATATTTTGTGGTTAGGGAGGGGGGGGAAAAAGGGGGAAAAATTTGTATTGTTAAAACTTTTTCAATAAAAAAAAAATTACGATCACATAGACTGTGGTTACGCATATCCATTATCCTTATTCATTCCTATGTTCTTTTGAAATGTTATTCATTTTTCTTGCACACTACAAGAATATGGCTTATTTTAATAGTCACCTCTTTTCTTTCATGAAGCAAGTTTACTTCCTATTGTGAGTTCATTTTTGCAATTTGAATCTCACCTCTGAGCCGATAGGTCATTCAAGACCATTTTCAGTATAGCATGAACCAAGAGAGACTTACACCTCATCATCACAGTTGAGTGGCTTCTCCAATCTGTACCCTTGGGGCAATTTTTCATAGAGTTCTGCGCAGGTCATCCCACAGTATGGTGTTCCACCTAAAGAAGAAGGTTATTTTTTAACCTTTTTTCCTTTTTTGGGGGTGGGTGGGTGTTGTTTGTACTGTTCTAGATGTCAATAGGTTGATAATTGCCTTCTTAAAACAAATAAGGTATTATCAGCAAGGCTGGGCACATAAGATCTGCAAAATTGGTCCATCAACCTCATATATCAGAAATTCATCCTTTCCCCATTTTTGCTCCATTCTTCAGGTTACCAAGAATAGTGAAGCTATGAAATATCCAGTTGGGTATGAAACATAGTTTATGTCTGATTTAGTGGAAACAACTCCTTAAAATGTCAAGCATAGAGCAGAAACTTTTTAGTTGACTTCTGTTTACTGGTAAATGATAATGAAAGGGCAGAGTAAATTTAAATGTTCTGCATTATAAGCTCACCTAAACCCTCAAAGGTACAGAGATCCCAGTTTTGTCTGCTTTTAACAATCGTCTGTTAACATTTCTGAATTGTTAAAAACAGAGGAAGCTAATGTCATCTTTTTTTTTTAAATTTGGACAAATGTGCACACCAGTGGTGAAATCCAATTTTTTTTACTACCGGTTCTATGGACGTGGCTTGTGGGCGTGGTGTGGCTTGGTGGGTGTGGCTTGGTGGGTGTGGCAGGGGAAGGATACTGCAAAACCCCCATTCCCTCCCCACTCCTGGAGGAATAATATTGCAAAATCTCCATTTCCACCTCACTTTGGGGCCAGCCAGAGGTGGTATTTGCCGGTTCTCCGAACTACTCAAAATTTCTGCTACTGGTTCTCCAGAACCTGTCAGAACCTGCTGGATTTCACCCCTGGTGCACACATGGATACATAAAGAAGCAAAAAAGCTTCCTTTTTATAGGTTCCTTCTTGAACCTATTCTCTGTAGCCCAATCTGTTTGCTCAACCCAACTATCCAGCCCAGTTTCCTTGGCAAACCACATCTGGAATATAAGCAGTGTCCAAAAGTAAACCACAATTCAGGTATGCACTTTTCAAATATAAAAGACCATAAAAATGTCAGTCTATGGACAGAAACTCCTGGCATCCTCTCCTGTTTTGGTATTGGAATTCAGGAGTTTTGTGTCCACAAACGTTACTTTTTATTGTGAAGATACTACATAGTAATCTGTCATAAATATACTGTACTTGTATGTTTATGAGTGCATATATACATTTGAAATAAAACTGAACAAACAACATGATAAAAACCAAATATATCCAACAAATAAAATTATGCACACTAAGTCATAAATATGGTTCCTATATGGAAATGCTAATATTAGAAAAGACTTGATTTGGCCTTCTATTTATTAGCTTCTTGGTTGAGCAAACTGCATGCTAGGATGATGTTCTTGATAGAATCAATATAATAAAAGCACAACAAGCTCTCAGAATATATCAATTCAAAGTGCAGCAGTGGCAAAAATAAGTGATTTTCAGATTAGGGAAGAGAACGAACAGGTCAAAGTAACATACCTAGAAGTATTTTTAAAGTTATGTATCTAGGTTCTGGTAATACTGTCCTATAAACATGTATCATAGAAAACGTTGACCAAAATTATTGAGAGCATCTTCTCCATCAGGATACATAAAATTATTTAGGGCTTTTTAGTGCAGAAAAAGGACAGGAAAATGGAGATGTGTGACAACAACAAACCATACTTTGCTAATCCACAAGTTATCCCACAGTTGACTGGCTTTATACCAGTGCTTTGAAACTTGACAAAGATGTGTGGACGTCCAAAATTCCCCAGTTGAAGTCCACATATCTTAAAGTTGTCAAATTTCAAAAACACTGGTTTACACAATACCTCATACAAAAAAATAATAATAATAATTAAAAAAAAATCTGGAATAGGATCTCACTCCCTGAGAGTGGGCCTCATGCAATATATCCTAATGCTTCCCAAACATCATTTCTAGGGCTAAGAGACTGCAGCCTAAATTACTTTAATGGGGGAATTATTTAGCAATGGCAGACAGAAAAAAAAAAGATAAGGCATCTCTGAATGCAATATAACAGTGGGAACAAACAGTAAAAATATAGGTTAGACTTGCTTGGAGGTTCAAGGACAAATCACACTGGAGTAGCTTAAAGCAGGGGTCTCCAACCTTGGCAACTTTAAGACTTGTGGACTTCAATTCCCAGAATTCCTCAGCTAGCTGCCTGAGGAATTCTGGGAGTTGAAGTCCACAAGTCTTAAAGTTACCAAGGTTGGAGACCCCTGGCTTAAAGGACTGGCTATTTATGTTCTTTACCAAAATAAAAATTCTTAAGGGTTAGGGTTAGGGTAAGGAAACTTACCCAAGCTAACTATTTCCCATAACAGCACGCCATATGACCAACTGCAAATAAGACAAAAGAAAACAATAGCTTAGCATTGATTTCCTTGGATGAAATGTGTATTATAAAAATGTATTAATATAGAAGCAAAATTGTTATCAGTGTAATCTTCCTTTTTTTCCCCTCTTTTGTTTATTCTTTCTCTCTCAAGCATGTACAAGGAGGCAGAGCTTTGGTCACAGCACTCTTTTTTGATCATTTTGATTCCCTCTGTGGACATCACTAAGTAGAAAACAATATTCATGGGAAATGGATCTTCCCTCATTTTCACAACACTGAAGTCCTCCAGGCAGAGAAAGAATTTTCCAAATCACACAAAGAAATTGAAAGGCCAAATGGAGATTTGAACAGGGGTCCAAGTTTGTTACTTGATGATTCCATTGTACGTTTTCTCCAAGTTTTCTACCTTGAATAAAGAAATATAAAAATTATCTAAACAGAGAAACTCACACATCACTGTTGGAGGTATACACGCTGTAGTTTAAAGATTCAATTGCCATCCATCGCACCGGAAGCCTTCCCTAGAACAACAAAATTAACATGCTATGTGATAGGTGCTTCCTTAAGCACAGGATCAATTAACAAGAACAGTTTATTAGACATCCACATTCTTTCCAACTATATTCATGTTACAGGGACTCTGGACAACAGAGATGCATTATCTGTGCCCACCTTACAGCTAAGAGGACAATCCTTCAACATTGGAAAGATAACTTTGATTGAAGACTTGATATTACTTGAAAATTAAAGTTGTTACAGACATAGATCAGTAGAGATAATAGCAATGAAATACAGTTATTCTTTTTTAAAAAACTGTTGTGTATGATTTTATATACATGCATAATAAGCCTATGTAATATAATATACAATTTTATTGTTGTACTGTTTTTATTATTTATTATTTATTTATTATCCCGAACACCATCACTCTGGTAAACAAATAATCCCCTCAACACTGTCAAACTAGTTACTAAGTCTGCATTACTATTAATCTTCTCATCGTTCCACCCATCTCCTCCCACTTATGACTGTATGACTGTAACCTTATTGCTAGTATCCTTAAGATTTATATAGACTGTTTCCCTATGACTATCATTAAGTTTTGTACCTTATGATTCTTGATGAAGGTATCTTTTCTTTTATGTACACCGAGAGCGTATGCACCAAGACAAATTCCTTGTGTGTCCAATCACACTTGGCCAATAAAGAATTCTATTCTATTCTATTCTATTCTATTCTATTCTATTCTATTCTAT